>JAOTJB010000007.1:5901585-5914613 GCA_027123815.1 Erythroxylum minutifolium | reverse complement strand
TCACGTAGCACTCCATTATCTTAGGTTATGTGTCGGAATGACCCACGGGCGTTCCGGTACGTACTCTAGGGTAATGGTGGGTTACAAAGTAGGTGAGCAGTCGAGCATCTGGGTGAGAACTAAGTAGAGGCAGAAGGCAAGAGCCAAGAAAGAAAGCTTAAAAATGTTGGGGGTCACCACAACTCTCCCATCTGAACATTAGTTTGCTCTTTCTGTTTATTATTTCTTTGTTGTTTTATTGAACTTAACTCCTATGTAGTTGATAGATTCATACTCTATTAGCTTTTTGATAATTCATTTCGATGAGTCACTTTGTCTATTACTTTAATACTTCTCTTATACTGATAAATATGAGATTGAAGTATATAAAGATGGTGAACCTTGTTTATTCCAAGATGTGATGATCTTTTTTCCTTGAGGATTAATGTAGTTTTTTTGTTATAATTGAGGGACTGTGTTATTGTCTTATGTTTGCTATAGTTTTTGAACTGAATGGATGTAAAAGAACAAGCAAACATTGCATCATTTTGTTATTAAACAAAGGATCGAGAGAACAAGTTCATGGAACGAGGAATTATAGATGCTTAAGTTGAGAATTAGAAATATATCAACTTAATGGTAATTAGTATTTAGGTTTCCATAATAAATTCAAATGATAACTTGTCGAAGATGAAAGTTAGATTTAGTTTATTATTCGAGTTGATGCTAGAAACCAACTATTAATTTTAGTAAGACAATTATCCAATCATTTCCCCTTAATCATACATATGAGTTTAAATTAGTGAAATTAATTCTCAAGTGTTTCCCACTTCAATTAATCTATTCATTTTTTCTTTTGGTTGAATCAGTTTATTTTTTTGTTTAATTTTGTGATTTTCTTTAAAGCCTTCACTCAACAAATCAAGATAGAATGTTAGGATTACATATGTTTTTATTTTTTCAAGATTAATTTAAATGAACCAATTTCACCTTCCCGAGAGATGACTCTGGGTAATCAACTACAACTACCTTATATACTTGCGAGTAGGATAACCTAGGTATTTTTAGGTGTTATTTTGGGCATAATAAGTTTTGGCACTGCTACTGAGGAAGGCATTTAATGTTTATTCTTAAATTAATTTTGATTGTTTTTATCTATTCATGTATAGATGTTTTATTGTGTTGTTTCATTGAATTGTTTGTTTATTTTTTATTAATTTAGAAATGCCTTTCATTAGTCCCTTCTAGGAAGAAGGTCTCTACAAGTGAACTCATTTATTTTACGTTAGGAAGGAGATATTTAGATAGTGAACCTATCCCTTTTGTTGATAACATACATCAAATACGAAGACCTCAAGGGATCTTTGAAGATGATCAAGAGGAACCCAAATGTGAAGATCAAGTTAATAACCAAAAGATGGGTGAAAGGAAATTAATAATGAAGGAGATCGGTGATTGGTATTGCCACTTCATGCATACATTTGGGAGATGTAGCTAAGAAGTATGAATTGAAGAGTATCCATTACAATATGCTGCCATCTTTCTATGGGGTTCCCAATGAAGACTATTTAAACTTTATTCGGGAATTTTATACCACTCTACAAACCTTTCCTTTGGATGGTTTAAATGAATATCAACTTAGAACGAGATGCTTTCCATGCACATTGAAGCATCAGGCTAAGGCATGGCTGATGACCCTTCCACCCAATTCATTGACTACATGGGAGGAGGTGTACAACAAATTCATAGGAAAGTTTTTTTCCAAACCAAAGACTTTTGAGTTGCAAACAAAGATAACAACCTTCACTCAGATAGATGGAGAGCCATTCCATGAGGTATAAGAATGCTTCAAACTCATGCTCATATAGTGTCAACATCATCATTTTCACGAATTCTTCTTTGATGAATTAATGCAACAGTGTCAGTACACAATAAATAATGCAATAGGAGGAGCTGTGGGAGAGAAGATGGCAGAAGAAACATATGAAATCTTCAAAATTTTGGGCGCCAATTCTCAACAAAAAAGTATGAGGGGAATAAGAGCTAGAGTTAATAAAGTGAGTTTGAATCAAGAACTGGCTATGCAGTTAGCTGAGTTAACAAGGCATGTAAAGATGTTAACTACAAGATGTGCTATATGTGGAACTTGTGGTCATGAAGTTAATTTTTCTTCATATTCTTATGAGCCTTTTGTAGATGGGGAAGAATAAGTGAACTCACTCTATGACTTTCAACAAAGGGAGAGAAATGATCTGTATTCAAACACCTACAATCATGATTGGACAAACCACCCTAAGAAGACTAACAATCCACCAGTACAGCTCTAACCACAATACCAAAATTTTCAAAGGTCAAATTATTACCAAGGGCAATTCTCACTTCAAAAACCACCAAGCAAGCCTTCTTTAGAGGAAAGCCTGAATGCTTTTATTCAGGTCACAACTCAAAATCAAGAAATGAACAATAAGAGATTCAATTCTTTGGAGGCATCTATGAAGAGGATTGAGATCTAAGTAGGGCAACTTGCTACTTAAGTGCACAATAATCAAAAAGGAAAATTTCCTAGTCTAACCAAACAAGCCTAAGCAATTACTTCTCTGAGAAGTGGAAGTGTGACTAAAAATCACATTAAGATTCTTCCTAAGCTATCTGATGCTACTAATTAAGAGGAGGTGAGCCTCGTAGGAGAAAAAAGATGAGCAAAAGGAGGTAATTAGGGCATAACTCTTCTAGTCATATTTAAAAAGGTGAAAAACTTAAGCATGACACCAAGGACAATGAAGGATAAAAACTGCATAAAGCGACAGATCCTTACAGACCACCAATTTTGTATCTAAGCTGTTTTAAGGAATCGAAACAAGATTAGCAGTTTTCGTACATATATAACATACTTTTTCAGGAAGAGTGATGTAGTGCAAGGTATGTGGGTTAGATCACCAAGGAAAAAATTGTCAATCAGATCAACCCAAACACCTAGATTATTTAGGGAATGCTCAAAATAATCCTTATAGTAATACATACAATCCTGGATAGAGGAACCACCCAAAAATTTTAGGGGGGTAATCAAGGCCAACAAAGGAACAAACCTCTACCTAGATTTCAAACACAACCATCACAATAAGGAAAAAAGGGGATGGAAGAGTTGATACTAGAATTTATTTAAGATTTAAAGGCAAAACATCATCAAACTGACACATTCATATGGAACTTAATAATTGTAAATTACATCGTGTTTTAGGGCATACTTTGATACTATTTAATCATTAATTCAATCATTTAGTATGTGTTTAGGCTAGAATTGTGATAGTTTGTTAATTATTTATGTTTTAAGTGTTTTAAGGGTTAGTGCATTTTAAACTTAAATGTTATATTTTTGAGGTACCTTGATATGTTTGCTAGTGTTTCAAGATCAACATCAAAGAATGGAGGAGTTTTAGAGATAGAAGCTTCAGGTTTGGCCTACGATCTTGGAAGGCTCAGATGTGAGCCACGTTCGTGGCCTACATCGGGAAGACGCGCAGACACTCATAAACATCAAGTTTTGCAAAAATTTTTAGACCTTTCAGACCCCCAAAAAATCCTAGGGTTACCCAAAACACAAGAGGATATAAAAAGAATAGAAAAATAGAGCCAAAGGGGAAGCTTTTTACATCAGCCACCTTAAGAAACCCTAAAGAGAGATCATCGAGAGGTAGAGCAAGAGAAGAAGGAAGAGAGAAGAGGAGAAGAAGCTTACTCGAAGTACTTACTGAACCATGAGTTTTTCCGATGTCAATGCCTCCTGTCGTCCATTTTAGATTGTATTTTCTATTCTTGTCAATTATATTATTATATAGAATTAGATTGAGTAGTTGATGATAGGATCGAGAATGTCAAGTATGTTCTAAACTTACCTTCAAAATTTTATTCTTGAATTAATGGGAATCGAATTATTTGTGTGTTTATTGGATATTGTTGTGATTTAATTATGTTATTGCATAATTCGATAATAAACTGAGAGGGTGAATCAAATGAAAAACAATTAAATTAGACTAATGAGAATTAGGTGATTTAATAAAAATCAAAATTAAATTAAATCGGTAACTTGTTTAGAGAGAGATCTTGTATAGGTTTTAGATAGTTTATTAGTAAACTAAGGAAAGAAAGAAAGAACTTTATTTCAACTCAAACTTGAAATCTGGAATTTCTGGATTGCTCTTCTTGCTCCTCCTTCTTGTTCTCTCACTTTGGAAGATGGTTGCTACTCTTTTTTCAATGTTTTATGTTCTTAAATAATTCTTGAGGATTCTAGGGTTCTTTCTAGGATTTACCCACTTATTTTTGTTCTAAAAATAACCCTAAAATGTTAAAATTACAAAAATAGTCTCGTTTTGGAAAAGCTGACATTCACTAGAATAGTTGTCTTCACTCTTTGTCACGATCATGGCAAGACAAGCCACGATCACCACCTACTTCTATACTTCCAATTCTTCTCTTTTCTTCAATTTCCTATTTCCATACACTCAAACACACATCAAACACCTCTTGAAATATAAAATTAAGATCCAAATCATGCTCAAAACCATATAAACACTTAGAATATAAACAAACACTAATAATAACATAATTGTAAACCTATATACATGATAATCATCTAAGAAATACTTAAAAGTACAGTTAAACATCTATCAAAACATAGTATAATTTACATCTATCAAAGATCATTGTATATCCTTAAACTAGAGGCAATTTTTGAAAGTTCATTTGCCTCCTAATTTTCTTTTTAAGGAATATGTTAGAATTCAAACTCGATAAAGAATCCTAATAATTGAACAATAATAGTATAATAAGGCAATAAAATTAAAATTATTCACCTATAGTCTCTTACTACGTGATGTTATTGTTCGCTCAAGGTTACACGCACTAAGTTTTACTAATTTTAACCTTGGTAATTACTGCAAGTACATGAGTCATTCGCGTAGTACCTAAGGTGTCAATCCCACGAGGAAAGGAACTAGTCCTAAAATTTAAAGGTAGCTAAGTTCGTAATAAACCTAATTAAACAACTAATCTAGAAATTAAATCAATCAATAATCAAATTTGAGAAATTAAAATACTACAAGATTGAACAAAACAGTAAACCACACAAATAATCTGAAACCCAACCTAGAAATAATCAAGTGATAGAAATGGGATTCAATTCAAAATTTAAAAAAATTAACCAATTATGCAATTTTTGATTTAACAGGCCTAGATGGTCCTAGGGTAAATTACTCTCTCTCGAGTTATAATTCTTAACCCTAATTAAAATTATGAAAATTGCGATCTCTCAATCTGCAATTAGTCCAAAACCTAAATTAGTTCAAAATTTGTCTATTAACCTACTAGGAATCTATACTCAATCTCTCGTTACACGACTCTATCGGTTTGATTCAACTCTCTACCTATTGATTTACCTAGGTACCTAACTCTCACTAGTCCAAATCGATGATTTTTACCAGCTCACCCTCTTAGTTTTTTGCCAAGTTATGAAGAATCAAAATTGAATCATGATTAAATTAAAATAAAACACCATCAAATAAATTTTATTAATCTCAAGAATCAAAAAAATTCGAAGGTGAGTTTAAACAAAAGATCAACACTCAAAAATAGCAATTCCAATCAATATTCAATCTCATACATCAATGAAATCAATATAAAAATAGAAAATACTATCAAAACAGATCTCGGAGATCGTGACTGCGAGAAACCACCTATTCGAGGAAGTACTTAGCGTTAAATGTATCTCTTTCCTTCCTCAATCGCTTGATTTCTCTCTAGGTTTCTCTCGAATTTTCACAGAAACTCACTATTTCGTTCAACTCTTTTTCACTCTTCCTGTCTTTTGCGACTATCTTGTAATGTGGTATTTATTCTATAGCAGCCCTAAGTCAAACTCGGGATAGAAACGGTTCAAAAAATCACTCAAATTTTGAGTTTTTGTGTCAGCCCGACACAGGGCACAATCGTGGCCTTGCCTGCTATGATCGTGGCTGGTGATTTATCCTTTCTATCACGATTGTGGCCTGACTTAATGCTCTCTATCACGATTTTGGCCCCTAATGCACGATCGTGGCCTGGTTATTTCAAGCTCTTCCTTTTCTGTCACGATCGTGGCCATTGTACACGATCGTGGCCTATGTCTTTTAGCCCGAAACTCCTCAAATCTTCGTCGTTCTTCCTCGTTTACCCTGCAACACTAACACACGCATCAAGGTACTTCAAAATTGTAATAATTAAGCTCAAAGATTCAAACTAACCCCTAAAAACCACTTAAACACATAACTAACATAATTAACACATCAACACACACTTAACTCTAAATTTAACACTAAACAAATTACACCCTAAAACATCATGCAAAATGCAACTATTAGTTATACTAACTAAGAATCTCCTATAATAAAGACATTTTTAACCTTAGGATTTACCAGAAGTTCTAGCCCAGTTAATAGGCCCTTGAAGTCCATCTCGAAAGAAAGAAGATTTTTTGTTCCAATTAGTGAAGTAATGACTATCCCAAAATTGATTGACTTCTCTGTGTTAGAACCATCGATTTTTAACTCCCAAGGCTTCCTTTTACAAATAAACCTAAATGCTCCACATTTACTTAAGTTTTTAGCGTTGGGTCGCTTGCTAAGAATTTAGCCAGTGCTTGAACCTTTATTGACTTTTAAGGATAATAAACTAGGTTAAAATTTGTAAGTGTCATAGGTCACTTTCCAATGTTCCTTAGAATAACTAGTTTATTCAGCATATTTTCATCAAATCGATTTACAAAACCGCATGAAATTAATTTTAAAATAAATAATGTCTTAATTTTGAGTAGCAAAAATATAATTTCATAATAAGGATATACTTCTTTTATTTTAGCATCAAAATTCTACTTAAATAATAAATAGCCTATTTATGACCTAACTTATTATTTTAGGCTAGTAAGTACCCAATAGATTCCTTTGCAGGAGAAATGTATAACTTCATTGGTATTCCTTTCTAAGGAAACGTCAAAATTGGAGGTTTAATCAGGCATTCTTTGTTCTTATTAAATTCCACTTGATGCCTTTCTTCCCAATGAAATTCTTTGGAAATTTTCAACTTTAAGAGGCCTAAGAATTCATTTTACTAGTCAAATTAGTAATAGAAATTTTGAAATAATTAACTTGGTATAAAAATATTTAAAGTTTTGACTTATTATGGGGTAAGTTTGCTTTAAGAATTGCCTTTGCCTTAATTTTATCTAATTAATCCTTCTTTGGTGGACCAAGAAACCTATAAAGTTTATTGCTTTTACTCCAAAAGTGCACTTTAAAGGATTTAACTTAAACTTATGCATTCTCTTCCTTTAGAAGGCTTCTCTTAGATTCTGGATATAATCTATACTCCTCTTGGAATTAATAATAATATCATCTATATAAACTTTTAAATTATAACCAAATAGATAGTGAAAGATAGTATTCATTGCCCTCTAATAAGTGGCTACTACATTTTTTAAGTCAAAAGGATTGACAATCCATTCAAACTTTCCTATTGATCTAGGACATCTAAAGGCTATTTCAGGGATATCATCCTCGTCTATAAAAATTTGATTGTAATTAGAAAAGTAATCAATAAAGGAAATTAAAAAGTGATTAGAAGTTAATTATTTAAAGAATCATCAATAGACATGTAGCGACATTGAAATTCCTGAAGTCAACTCATACTTTTAACTTGTCATTTTTGCTTACTAAAAAAACATTGGCTAAAAACTCAATATATCTTACTATTATAATAAAACTATCTTTATATAACTTTTTAACCTCTTCTTTGAATTTTAATTCCACTTCTTTAGATCAACATCTAGTAGGTTAGTGGTAAGGAAAAAATTCAGGCTTTATATGAAGCCTATGTTCTATTAATTATTTACATAATCTTGGCATTTTGGTATAATCACAAGAAAAACATTCTTTACATTCCTTTAAAAGTTCAAATAATTCCATTTTTGTTTTTAGATTAAGACTTCTACTATCAAACACACTCTGAGACTCTCCTCGAATACTTCAATTTATTTCCTTAAGTGTACTTGATTTTGACTTTTGAAGTCATCAATCTTTATAAGAGCATGTTCAAAATCTTTAAATTGACCTTTATTCTCTATTAAGAATTCTTCCTCCTCAAAACTAACTCGATATTCGCACACCTTTCTAGCTCTTCATAATCCTCCATGATCTACAACAGTTAGAATTTGACTTATAACATTGTAAATACCACAACTTCACTTTATAAAAGTCCATTAATCAGGTTCCTTTACAATTGGAATATTCATCAGTTTGTTAACATACATTATCGTAACTACGTTAACCAACATTTTTCAGTCTAACCTTTTCTCTTCTTCACCCATATCGTTTGACGGCTCTTTGTGAGACTTATTTTGAATTTAAAGTAGCCTCACTTAATCATCATAGAATTTTACCTTAACTACATTAACTTTAAAATGGATAGCTCAAGAATTACCCAAGCAATTTACATCTCATCACCTTTCATTAAAAGCAAAAGATGATGAAGGAATACATAAATTGGAATGGATCTAATCTCTTTTGATAAAAACCTAAAAACTTGCATATGTTTAAATAATGAAGAAAGATGTTGGTGAAGACTTCCCCTTACTATGATAGTTGTAGGGAGAATTCCCTATAGAGCTCTCATCCTGGGTCTGAGATCGGATGACTTCCTATAAAATCTAGGATTGTGCCTTTCCTTTCTTTCATTATGATCTTCACTAATAGCTTCTACACATTCTTTCTTATTCTTTGCTTTTAAAGTACTTTCTTAGGAAGGAACAGGTCTTGTTAAGGGTAGCTTCCTTAGGATGAACTTCTCAAAAGTTGATGACTTGCTTCCTTTAAACTTAGTAGCAGCTCTATACCATTAAAGTCTCTTTTGAGTTTTGGTTAATAGAGGATCCTTAGGATGCCTCACTCAATTCCATTGATAAGATGAAGGCACTCTAGGTAGTACCATAAATCCAAGTTACTTATGAATAAAGATTGGAATTTGAGCATCAAACCTTTGCTTGAAACTTTGAGTGAACTCTATCTTGTGATTCCGTCCTACAATCTCTACTTTCTACAAGATTGTAGGAAGTTGTTTATTTTCATTCTTGACATTAGCATTCAAACTATAATTAGGAACAAAACATTATTTTAGAGACATAAAAAATGTATTGTATATAAGTAGTTGGTGTTTGTACTTTCCCTTTGGCTTCAAGTGATTTCCATTTTAGAGTAGGGCAAACCTAAGCTTCAGGGATATTAACCTTAAGCACCACCAAATCATATAGACTTGTTTCCATAAAATAAGTACAAATTAAACTCTTTTTCTAATATACTTCTTCTTTTGGAAGTTCTTCATACTCTAACGTTTTTGTTACCAATTTATAAAAACCATAGAATTCAATACCTTGAAATTGTTTTTTAAAAGTTCAGTATTGAGGCTCCTTTAAACCACCTTAACATACTCAGTCTCCAAAAGTGCAATTCAACGTTAAATCCTTATTCTCTTAAATTAATCAATAAACATGTCTGCATTCTTATCCTATTTCTGAGTAAATCTAGATAACAATGTTGACTTCGAGTTCGGTCTAAAAAAATTGAATATGAAAAAGTCTTTCCATTTTTACCTATGAAGTGAAATAATCCATAGGCAGTAAAGCATAATAAGAAAAAGTTGTACGTATCAAGAATATGAAAAAATACCTAAGCTTAAAATTGTCAAAATTTGTATAATTTTCTAATTTACTTTACTGAATAGTGAATGTACCAATTTTCTTAATAATTGCCAGCAATCTTTACTAGAAAAAAGTAAACTCAGGAATTTTTTTACTATAAGGATAGGGATTCTTATAACCAATATATCCAAATAACGCTTATGAAATTTTGAGCAGCCATTCTATCTCAAACCAGAATCATATGGTCCTTAAATAGATTCTCTAATAGTTTCCATATCAATTTGAAGCCTCATTTATGAAGGAGAAATAATAGGAACAAGATAATAATTATAAGAAAAAATTGGCCTTTAAGCTATAACTTGGCTTGTTTACTTCTACTTTAAAACTAAATCCCTGAATTTCAAAAGCTTAGGCCTAACAATCTGTTAACCATTTCCAAAATTAATGTGCAAAGGTGTAATAGGAATATCCTCTTTCTTATAAGGAGGAACATTATTATGGAAGAAATAGGAGGATGATTACAGTCACCAAATTCTATCACATTTAGTTCAAATTGCCCCATAACCTTTCAAAAAAAATTCTTATTATAGAAGGAGAGTTTTATCTAGTGACCTACATTAAAATGACAAGAAGTTATTCCCTTCTATGTTAACATCTTGATTTCTTTTTCTATATAGAACAAATTGGACTGTAACTCTAGAATATTGTTCACGTAAATAATATCATTTCTTGTTAATGGCTAAAGCAAATTTGAATTCTTGCAAATTAGAGACTTAATAACAGGCAATGTTAGCTTCTCGAGAGTTTCAACCATTTGAGATACAAAGCATCCATTCCCTAATGTAATAGGGACTTCTTCCTTTAGGGTTGGAGGCACAAAAATTTCTTTTCCACTCTTCATATATGGAATCATGGTCTTAATAGGCATGTCAAATTATTGTTCACTTTTTATGACCAACCTAAAATTCAAGTGTGCCAAATTGTTACTCACTTTTTATGACCAACCTAGAATTCCTTAGGAAGGAATTTTCCAAAAAATACACCTGCCTTCTAAATGTTGATATAAGTAGGCTTTGGAAAACTTAGAGAATATAATTCTAAGTTATCAAGTCACTAAATGCTAAAGATTTTTAAGGCTTGAAATTTAAGTTAAACAATAATTTTATTTAAGTAAAGGATGGTTAAAAGGTGTAAAGAAAGTTGAAATAATTATAGGTTTTAAGTTTGAGTAGTATGTTGTGTATTTGATTGTCTCGCTTATATTGTGATGCTGGAGTATTTATAAAGATAGGGATCATTCGTAAATTAAAGGATGGAGCTATTCTTATATGACAACTGGTAGGAATTTAGTCTATTGATTGGCATTAATTCCTTCACTTTTATAAGGAATTTGATTACTAGAAATTAATTAGTCAAAGATATACTAAGTTCAAATCTCTCTAAACTCTAAACTTTCTTCTTATAAATTTTTATCTTGTACCAAGTCAATCTGATTGCATTCAATGGAGTTATAATTGTTCTAGGGACTTTACAACCCACCCTTGAAGGAATTTATTAAAGGAGCAATTCCTTAAGGTTATTTGCTTTCTATTGATTTGGTTCAAGTAGTCATATTAAAAAGCCTCCTTAACTCTGCAATTAGCTTTTAAGAGGAAACTGAATATCTTCGATAATGTTAAGAAATTCAAGGTTTTTTAGGAACGTGAATTTGTATAAAGCTAGTGATGAATTTGTAACGCATTTTTTTTACTATAGTCTTTAGAATTTGGAGCATTATAGTGAGAATATGTAACCAATGTTATGAAGTGGAGGGACCTTTTATAATGGTGTTACCAAAAACAAAAGAACAAAGATGAAGATCAAATTGCTTTTAAGCTTGCTCTAAGTAGTATAGTATATGGCATTTAGCCTAAAAGGAATAGAAGAATATTTATTTCCATATTTATGGATGAAAGTCGTTGTCGGATCGAAACTAAAACATGCTTGGTTTTCTAAAGCTTTTTTCGAAATCAAAATATAGCGGAAGCATAATACCAAATCAACATGCTTTAATCCATACATGACACGGTATAAAAAAAATAAACATACTTAGAATAAGAAAAGAATATTACCGACTCCTTGCTATGCTTTGACTTCTCGCTGCTGTATTCGATCTACCACTTGTTCTCTTTGGACAACTTAGTTGTCAAGTTCCTTTGGTGGAAAAGGAGAAGAAAAATTAGATAGCAAACTTTTTACTATCTTCAGCTGGTTCAAAAAGAAAAAAAAAAGAGACCATCACTTTTTCTACATCCGAAAGTACTTTTGGAAGATAGAGTTTCAAGACCACACGTTCAATTAGCATCCAATGCTAAAAGAAAATTCGTCATCTCAATTACCACTTGTTATGGCCGTTGGTTTGGAGACCTTGGAGATACCAAAACCACTCATGTTGATTCTTTAATCAAAGCTAAATGAAAAAGGTCTTTACATGTCCAACACTTGGACGTTTTCTTTGTTGCAAATAATAAAAATAAGCATAACCGATGGTTTGCTTATTATCCAAGGTTTGCTTTTATGTTATTAAAAAATAGCCATCAAAGCCATTTAGTCGTAAGCATGACCGAATGTATTGAACGAAAGCGGAGAGAGCAAAAGCCACACAAAACACGTTTTCATTCTTTAATGAAAATATGCTCAAATGGGCTGCACGTTTATGCTTTTAAAACAACCATTAAAATACTTAATAATTGATGAGCAAAAACGTTAACGTCATTCTTTAATCAAAAGAATGGCTACTATCCACTACCATTCTGCATTCTTTAATTAACCATTAAATCTTTTAATGATAAATGATTTAGATTTTAATTCAATTAATCTAATTAATTAAATCAAAATCCAACCCAATATTAAAAGGTCCTTTGAACTTATAATTAACAATTAATTAGTGCAAGCCTAATATTTAATTATAGGCTTAAGACCCAATTTAATTAACTCTTAATTAAATTGTTCCTGGCTTATTGGTCCGAATTCAATTCGTCCATTTCTCTCCAAACTGTCTCATTTTCTTTCTCATAACCTCTGTTTATTTTTCTTACTTTTCTTGATAACTTTCCCAGAAGTCAAGTGGGGAATTTTATTGAACTTAGATAATTCAAGCTCTAATAAGCCCAAAATTAATTTAATCTTAATTAGAACTTATTAACTAAATGTCATTCCACTAAAGACAATTAGTTGAACTCTTAAATAACTAAATAATATGAGAATACATATTTCAAATAAGATGTCCAATTGTAAACCCTATTATGAACCTTATTATAGCCATCTGCACAACAAAGGGTAAAATTAC
>JAOTJB010000007.1:5830537-5842927 GCA_027123815.1 Erythroxylum minutifolium | reverse complement strand
TTTTTTCCAATTTTGTATTCCATTCACACATTAAGCATGTTGCGATTGATTATCATTTCATCATAGATTAAGTACAAACTGAAGCTTATGCATCACCCATATGTCCTTAGACAATCAATTAGTTAATATTTTGACTAAGCCTTTTTTGTGCACTAGCTTTCAATTTCTAAAGATCAAACTTGGACTCTCTACATCAGCTTCATCTTGAAAGGACATATAAAAAGAGTCAACTTATTAATTATTTGAATATATAATCATTTAATTAATTTACATTCAATTTTAAAAATAATTTGAATTGATATAAATTTATATTAAAATAAATATCTAATTTTAGAATATTTGATTGATTATAATAATTTAGGTAATTATTTTGGGTGATTCAAAAACCAAGAAGTTACCTTAGTTAAAGATCCTTCAATTTATAATTCTCTCCATTCTTGAATATCCTAAAAAAAGATTTGATAGTTTTATGAATACAAATTTGTAACTAGAATTTTCTTATTAGCTTTCACATATTTCATCCCACAAGAATAGCGAAAAGAAAATAAACATTATATAGAAGGTAAAACTTGTAAGTTTTACCATCACATATTGTGCCATTGAAATTATTTTGGAAAGCCCCGACTTGTCTAGGTGAAACATGGAGCTTCCATTAGTCATCTCATGGTAAAAAAAATATCATTTTTGTCTAACTTTAGCGTTAGTCAACTAAAATATAGTGTATTGATTGCATAATATTAACAAAATATTATTTAAAATATTTATACAACTAATTATAATTAACCTCTTGATTATTTCCTATATTGATGTACTTATAGCTCTATAAATAGAACCTTATTGTACATATTTAACAGATATACTTTTCTCATATGGTATGAAATCTACTCTTTGATTAAATTATTTTCCCTATCATAGCTTCTAGCAATTCTTTTTCCATCTATTTATTTGCTATCAACTTTTCTACTTCTTCTTTATTTATGCTCTCACGATTAATAGTCCATGAGAGAGCTCATTAAAGGCATAACCAAGTCCTTTACCTATCACTTCAAAGCCATATTATTTCAATTTATCATATTCCCAATCATGACATACCATATACCCAATCAAAGCCATAACAATTTCATAAAATCATCAGTCTAAGAGAGTGCCCAATCAATTTTAGTTTGTTTATTGTAATTTTAGTCTAGTTATTTTAGAGGCCAATTAAATAAATTTTGGTTTAGATTTTTTCCAAAAGTTTTCAAGTGTCCTAACTTCTTTTTAGGATTTGTTTTAGCCTAATTTTCCTAATTTTTAACTGTTTTACACTTTTTTTAGATATTTACATCATTATATGTTGAATTGATGGAAATTCTAATTAATTTTTTAATGATAACAAAATATAAGTACTATTAATGGAAGCTCACCATACATTAACATTTCTTCTTACTTTATTATATAAATCTTTTCATTCATTAAGAGGTATAAAAGCTTTTATTTTTTAAAAAAAGCCTTTTAATCTTTCTAACATTCCTTATGGGGCATTTAAGAAGTTGTTTCAGATATAATTATGTTAAACAAATCAAGTTTAAGCATTTAAAGTTGTTAAATCATGTTTTTAGGGGGATTTATTGATTAATATAGAATAATGATCTACCAAAGTAAGTTAAAAGTATAACGATTGAGTTTGTTGACACATTGATCAACTAATATAATGATGTGGTCAACCAATGTCCCTCTAAAAGAAACATTAGTTGACTAATATGTTTTAATACTAGACCAATGTCTCAACAGCTAATGAATATGTGCAGTCAATACACATCTCATTGGTCAACCAGTGCTCTAGAATTAGTCATTGTAATAACTAATTTTTAGCTTTAATAGCTAATAACTTGAAAGCCTATAAATACATGTGTTTCATTGGTCTTTATATATATAAAAAGTATTTGGGTGTCTTATACAAACATTTTTAAGTGTTTATCAAATATTTGATCATTATTGTCTCATATTTGTGTAAATGAGCCTCTTTGGTATTATTAAAGTGATAAAGTGAGATATTTTGAGTTGAAAACTTTTATAGGGTTTTATATATTATACTTGAGGGTGTTTCAAGTGGAATTGAGGTTCTTCACCGTAAAGGAATATTATAAAAATGTTTCTCTTCACAGAGAAAATATTATACTAAAGTTATTCTTTACCTTAAAAGAAGAGTTATAATAGAATTTTAAAAAGAATCTTGGAAGCAAACTTATGGATTTCATATCATACCGATTAAAAAATGATATAAAATTATATTTTTCAGTACCGTTAGTATCGGTGATTTCATCTAGTACCAGTTGGTATTTTTGTAAACTTTAAAATGTTAAGGGACTTATTTGTAAACAAAATTTAATTAACAAATACCCACCCACCCGTCCTACCACCCCCTTCGCTTCTGAACTTTGATTCTCTAAAACTCTTCCATTTTTTGGTACTATCTCTCCTCTCTGTCTCTAGCATGGCAGACTCCCAGCCAACCCCAGCATCGACTCTTCCTCACGCAAGCAGCACAGTAGTTAGCGGTCACTGCCCCACGAGTTATACCACAATCCACATTCGCACTAGTGGTGTCCCCACCATCAGACCGCCTGACCAACTGCTCTTTTTTTCTCTCAATAAGTTTCATTTTATTCTTGAAAAGTTTTTGGATTAAATTTAAGAATTTATAGTTTCATAATACATTCTAATTTTAAGGATTCCTAACAACAAACTTCTCAATCCTCTTTTCCATTATCTTATCCTAGTTTTCTATAATTTGTTTATGCCATTTTAACATTTTTAAAGAAAAATTATTTGAATATGGTAGCTCGTTATAACTCTACATAAAATAACTAAACTTAAAACTATAGCTATTGATAAGTCTAGGTCGATCCCATAGAGAGTGTATGTAAAGATTTTGCAATGAAAAAAAATAGTGTTTAGGTTATGAGGGGTTTGGTTTGGTTTCGAATAACAAAATAAATAATGAAAGTAAATTAAAGCAAACAATTAAAAATGATGAAAGTGATGAATGCATTTAGGATCTGATTATTGGTTCAATCTTAAACTCATAAATAAGCATACGTCATTGTCATATTATTTTCACACCTTTCTTAGAACTATTGATCATAAATTAACAATAAGCTCTGTTAATCCTAGTTTTTCTTTAGATCGTTAATTAAAACAAGCTCTTTAACTAAACCTAACCGTCAGACAACCTAGAATAAGCTCTTTAGATTTAGTTGGACAATCACATTAAAAAAAGGAAAACATATTAATCTAGGCAATAACCACACAAGCTTGGGTCATTTAACCTATGTTACGTTATCCCTAATGATTTAACACCATTAGTTGCCACAAATGAATCTATAACATAATGATTACGTATTGTATTCAAGATTCTAGCAATGGGTTCATATACAAACAATATGACGAGAATGAGAATAATAATTATCCATACACAAATACATAAACCAATAGATATAGAATAATGTAAATAATCCTTAAAGAGAGAAAGAACAATGATACATAATGACGATATGCTTAAATGAGATCCTCGATGTCAATTTCAAGCCCGAACTGGAATAGGGAAGCTTAGCCCTTTATGGGTCTCCAAAGAGTAAGTGCTCTGCCTATTCATGAAGTCTCAAAATGATTCCCCTTTCATTTACCATCAAAATGTTCTATTTATATGAAAAATTAGGTTTTTGGCATACACACAGTTTGATACACTATCGTGTATCAAACTATATAAGTCAATTAAATGTGAAACTCTTTAACATACATGGTTAGACACAGCCTTGTATTCCACCGTGTAAGTCAAAATTTGTCTTCCTTTTGTTTACATGGCCATATAAGTATATATACGACCGTGTATCTTCTAGTTCTTATTGAAATGTTGTGATTCTTGTAATTTCTTACCCAATACTCACCCTAATTCATCTCTTTCCTGTTCCACAAGGGTAACTGAGTTTGAACATCAAAATGTTGGCTCAAGGAATGTTCTCTTAACTCATTTTAGCTTTTATGTTTCCAAATTGTACCTAAAATCAAATATGAACTAAAATGAGTATCTTAAGCCTTTCACAATAATAATCACTAAATGTTAAGAAGTGAATGTATAAACAATCAAGCACACATCAAATTCTCCTACACTTTGCTTTTGATTTTCCTCAAGCAAAACAACAAAATCAAAGTCACAAACCAAACACTTTCACAATTTTCATATTTCCTAAGAATAGATAGCCATAAGTAAAGAGAAATAACTTTCAAAACCATAGCAAGGACTCAACATTCAATGCCTCTACTTATGATCAATCAACAATCATCACCTTTAGAAAATGAGCAATCTAGTGGTAAACTTAGACAAAGTGTGTTTAAATAAGATAGATCCATAGGTACACTAATAATGAATAACTTTGTAAAAAAAATGTGTTTCCTCCTTGATAATTTGATTTGAACATTTTTTCTTTTATTTTTTCTTTTCTTCCTTTTTTCTTTTATTTTTTTCAACAAAAATTGAAAGAAGCTACATTAACATTTGAATTCATTGATAAGATATAAAATGACATTCCAACAATTATAACCAACCCATACTTACACCTTGTACATCCACAAACCTCAACAATTAACAAATTATCCACATCTTTACAGCTTCAGTAGGACGTTTGGTTAGGTTTATGGTATGTAAATTGGTTAGCACAAAAAGAAAAGGCAAATAAAGCTTAAAGGGGCTTAATAAATGGAAAATTAATATTAATAAATAGGCTATTTACCTAATGTAGCTTATGAAAAAAATGCTTATATCATTTTCATGTTACTGTATGTGATAAAAACGTGGTTTTGAATAGAAAATCAAAGCAAAGTTAGGATATACATATCAAGAACGTCACAGATAAATAAAAGACAATGAGACTGATATAGATGTGTCAGTTAATAAAGGCTCAAAATCTTACTGGCTTGTATCTATCACTAGTCATTACTCCTCTAAAAATAGTGTATATTGACCAATCACAACACTAAAAGTACATGCTTAAGTTGTAACAAATTTTTCTATTCAATTCACTCTCTAATTATGACTATATAGTTTTAAAAGCAATACAAAAAGAGAAAATGTTTGTTTGATTGATTGATTTTGAAAATACCTAAGAAACACACATAAGTAACAAACAAGCTTAAAATACGCATGAAAACTAAGATCCCTACCTCAAAATTTTAAAACTTACATTATCCCTAATGTAACATCAAATGTAAGAAGTGGAACATTTAACGAAAACCACAATTGTAAGAATGTAAATAATAAGAAATAAACTTCCCTTAGGTTGCCCCCTAGTAGCACTTTTTTTTTCACATTGTTAGCTCAACTCCATGTTGTCCTTATCAAGCTATGAAGTTTTGATCTCCAAGAATCATAACTTTAGTGTTTTCCACATGACCTTTATTAGGATAAGGCTTGAGTAGATGACCACTTACATTTAATGTCTTCCTTGTTTTCAAACTGTTAATCTATACTACATCATAAGGAAAGACATTAGTTATCACAAAAGGATTAACATAATAAGGACGACATTTATATGGAAACAATTTATATTTAGCACAATAAAGAAGAACTTTTTGACCAATGATAAAGCTTTTCGACGAGATATTAAAAGCTTTAGTCTTCTCTTTTGTTAAAACTACTTTTTGTTCATTTGTATGCTTCTACTTACAGGCTTCCTGTACTGAAAGGTTAATCACATTAATTGCAAAAGCAGAATGGTCATTATGGGAATGTTTACTAACATCAAAAATATTGAAACGAGTAACTTCCCCATCAAATTCCATCATCAGGGTACCCTCACAAATATCTATCTTATTTTGGGTCATGTTAAGAATTGGCCTCCCTAGTAAGATAGGTATTGGATTTTAGGAAGTTTCATCATTCATGTCAATCATATAAAAATTAGCAGGAAATATTAGTTCATTTACCTGCACAAGCACATCCTTAATCACCCCATTTGGGTAAGCGTTAGAACGATTAGCCAATTATATGGTAATATTAGTTTTTTTAATGGCCCTAGATTTATAGAAACATACATGGATCGAGGCATAACATTAATCAATGCTTCTAAATCTAACATGACCTGTTTAATCTCAGTGTTACCAATTTTGCAAGGAATAGTAAACATGTCTAGGTCCTTACACTTAGGAGGTATTTTTATTTTAAAAACTGTAGAAACAATTTCACTCATCCTAATCATTTCATTACCTTTTAACTTTTGCTTATTTATACATAATTCTTTGAGGAATCACACACCTCAACATTTTCTTGGTTGCATCTAATAGTGGGATATTCAACTCAACCTTCTGAAAGCTCTCCCAAATCTCTTTATCCCCATCCTCCTTAATTGAAATTGTTAACCTGCTGGGAAAAGGTAGAGAATTAGTCTTTACAACAATTGGGATTTCAGCATTTACCTTTGAGCTCGATGATATATCCCTTTTCTTCTTTGAGCTCCTTCTCAATGTCTTCTTCATTAGCCATCCTTTAAGTAATTCTTTTAGGATCCTTAAGCTTCGTACCACTACTCAAGGTGATTGCACTAACATTCTTCATATTTGTCTTAGGTTGTGATCGTAGTTTTCTAACTCTAGGCTTCTAGTTGGTTTATTGCCATTACTATCTGGCTCACCTGGTTCTCTAAATTATGAATGTTAGAATTCACCTCCTAAAATTTAGATATGGTATCTTATTGAAACTGCTACATACCCTGTTGGAATTGCAAAGTGTTAGTTGCAATAAACTTAACCATATCTTCTAACGACATACTAGAGGTAAAGGAGGCTTGTGACCTTAATTAGAATGGTTGTGCTCCTTGCGGCCTATTCAAGAGGTCATTTTACTGCTTGTTTCTCCCATAACTCAAGTTAAAATGATCTCTCTAACCTGGGTTGTATGTATAGGCATACAAGTTATACTGGCTAGGAAAATTCCCTCCCGCAGTATTGACTTATTCTATGCTTCCTTCTTGTAAGGTCAGGCACCCATTAGTCTCATGGCTTGTATTTGCACATATTCTATATGCTTTTACTTATGCCTGTCCAACTACAAGTTTTCTAATAAATGACGTTAGCTTATCTAAACGATGTTTAATAGATGAAGTACTTACCTCGTTTTGTGACCAATATAATTATGAGTGCCAAATTATTGGGTGTTCAAGGCCGTACGCTAAATTAGAATCCTAGCCTCCATGGGAGTCTTCTCATATAATGCCATACTGCTCCCAGCATCTACCAAATTCCTTTCCATAGGTAACAATACCTTATAGAAATACTGGATAAGGAGTTGTTCTGATATGTTATGATGGGGACAACTTGCACAAAGCTTCTTAAATTGCTTCCAATACTCATAAAGGGTTTCTCCGTTATATTACTTTATGCCACATATTTCTTTCTGTATACTCGGTGTCTTCGATATTGGAAACTTTTTTTCCAAAAATAACCTTTTCATCTTGATCCATGTGTTGATACTCATAAGGGGTATATCAAAAAGTCAGTCTTTTATCGCATCTTTTAAAGAGAACGGGAAAACTCTCAACATAATCTGCTCTTCTGTCACCTCTAGAAGTTTTATACTAAGACAAACCACATCGAGCTCCGTAAGATGCTTACGAGCATCCTAACCTACAAAACCATAAAAGTTGGGCAAATTTTGGATTAGGCCATATTTAAACTCAAAAGGAACATTTTCAACAAAATTTAGAAAAGTGATGCATAAAAGTTTTTCAGTCAAATTTGGAGCAGCCAACTCTTTTAAAGTTCTTGGATTGGTTATGGCTTCTTTAAGTTCAATTCCTTACTATATTCCCTGAGTTGTTCTAGTTTCACTATGTAACCTCTACAATTTCCTTTAGATCTCTAAATCAAATTATAAATGTTCTCTATGTGGAGATCTTGTTACTACCATACACTAAAACTAGCAAATATGAAAAATTAAGAAACAACTAAAAGAAATGATTATAAACAAATATATACACAAATCACCAATTGAAATCAAATACTCCTCTACAATGGCACCAAAATTGGTAGCACATTGTATCACTATACAAAATAACTAAACTTAAAACTATAGCTAGTGATAAGTCCAGGCCGATCCCACAGAGACTATATGTAAAGCTTTTGCAATGAAAGAAATCAGTGTATAGGTTAAGGGAGATTTTGTTTGGTTTTGAATAACAAAATAAAATGAAAGTAACTAGCGAAAGTGAATTAAAGCAAACAATTAAAAATGATGAAAGTGATGAATGTGTTTTGGATTTGATTCTCGGTTCAATCTTAACCTACGTCATTGTCATATTGTTTTCACACTTCTCTTAGAACTATTGATTGTAGATTAACAATAAGCTCTATTAATCCTGATTTTTCCTTAAATCAATCTCTTTAATTAAACCTAACCGTCGAACAACCTAGCACAAGCTCTCTAGATTTAATCGAACAGTCACATTACAAATAAGAAAAGCATATTAATCTAGGCAATAACCATGCAAGCTCGGGTCATTTAACTTATACTATGTCATCCCTAATGATTTAACACCATTAGTTGCCAAAAATGAATCTATAACACAACAATTATGTATTGTATTCAAGATTTTAGCAATGGGTTCATATATAAACAATGTAATGAGAATGAGAATAACGATTATCCATACATGAATACCTAAATCAATAGAAATAGAATAATGTAAACAATTCTTAAAAAGAGAAAGAAGAAGGATACATAATGACGATATGCTTAAATGTGATCCTTGGCGTCAAATTTACCTCCGAACTGGAATAGGAAAGCTTAGCCCTCTACGAGTCTCCAAAGAGTAAGTGCTCTACCCCTTCACAAAGTCTCAAAATAATTCCCTTTTTATTTGCCATCAAAATATTCTATTTATATAAAAAATTAGGTTTTTGGGCATATACACGGTTTGATGCACGACCGTGTATTAAAGCGTATAAGTTAATTAAATGTGAAACTCGTGAAGATACATGGTTGGATACATTGTTAAGGGAAGTATTGTTCTAGTAACAGCCATGGATTCACATGCATGCGTTTACACTAGAGGTGGAACCCACCTCTATTTAAAAATATTTTTTGGAGGGTCCTATAGCCAAAAAATTAAAAAATTCATGTCAGCAAATAACTAACAGTAGCCTAACACTGTTAGTGATTAGAGTTCAATCTGAACGTTTTCTAAAGTTAGGATTCATTTTAAATGTTTTACAAATGTTAGCATTTAATTTGAACAACGTGAAACGTTAGGATCCATTTTGCGGACCATTGTAAACGTTAACGTTCATTTATCCCTTTTTGCCTATAAATAGTGCTTCTTTGAATTGTGATGTCTTATTGGTTCTTAAAGATTGCTGAGAATCTTGTAAGTTAGTTTACATATACATAATCTCTGCATCTATTGTGGAGAATGTTTCTTGGAAAGAAGTTTTAAAGCTTATCAACCTTTAGCACCATGTTTATTGAGTTCTTCCTATAAAGCCCATTCGTAAAATAAAACAATCCCAACTGCCCAACCCATCTCATAACTATTAAGCTGTATAAAAAGACAACATTTAGAAATGCATTAAACACCAACGAAAATCATCATCTTCTTCATCTTTTCTCTCAACTGTTCAAGCTGGTAAGTGTATATAAATGTACCATTTTGTCCAGCATGTGAAACTTCTCTTGTGTGTTCTCTCATTGGGTTTGTTTTGTAGCAAATTTGGAGGAAGTTGTGGAGGTTAACAATCCCAAAAGCTCTTAACACTTAGGTAAATTTCCAACTGCCATTTTGTGTCTTCTTTTGTGATTTTTGATCATCCTACACTAGATTATAGTTGGCTTACATGTTATGATTGTTTGAGACAATAATAGAAGTTTCATAAAGGGATAAAAATGGAGAAAATGTGGTTGAAAAATGATAAAAGAAGAGGAGAAAGGAGAAGAGGAGAGGGTGAAAAAGATGGCATTTTTCGAAAATTTAAGTTGCATCTAGGGGCAGAATAGGAAATGCAAAAAGTAAAGGAGTAAATTTGGAATTTACTTCCAAAAAGGGCATTTTTGGTATTAATTAAAATGTATGAGGGTAAAACATGAATTTTAATTAATTGAGGGTACTTTAATAATTATGGTGGTTAGGTTTAGTAAGGATATGTTGTGAATAATTGGTAAAAATCGAGAATCAGTGACTTGCCTAGGATAGGGTACATTTGATGGTCTTAGATGGACAGATTGTGTCGATATGAGCGAGTGGTGTCTAGGTATCTATCATTGGAGCAGATATTGAGGCATCCTAAATCCCAAGAATTTCCTGTGCTGCTGGCTAGGTATTGAAGTGGTACCGAAATATCCTGATTCTTGCGGATATCCTGTGTCGATGGCTAGTTACTAGAGTAATACCGGGGTACCAAGAGAGATTGAGGAACCCTGTATCGATATTCATACATTTAATTACGTTTTCACTTGGTGAGAGATTTTGATGAAATGAAATAAGTCGATAGATCATTGAAAGTAAGCCTACTAAGTTAAGCAGGGCCCAGGCAATTAAGATAATGATGGAATAAAGCATAAATGGCAGTTATGTATTAATATGGGCATTAATCATTGTTTGGTAGAAGTTTTGAGATGTTTGTTAATTTTTTGGATTAGACTGAGTAATGTTACGAACATTCGTATTATATGTATGTTTTAGTCTCTTAACTAAGTTTTATAATTAACTAGTAACTAAGTTTTATAATTAACTACTGAGTTATTTGGTTTTAAGGGTACAGTCGGTTATGCTTACTGAGTAGGCAGCTCAACCCTTACCATTATTTTTTTAGGTGATCGAGGAATGCTAATAACCCTAGTATACATGATGGATAGGGTCGAGTTTAGGTAGGGCCAGTAGATTAATTGAGTAAAGTTGTTCAATTGTATATATTTTTTAATGTAACAGTTTGGGTGGTTGTGTTATATAGAATATTTTTGTATTTGACAAACAATCCTCTTTTTTGGAACTAATGAGGAATCGGATGAATAATGGTATGTTTTGGGAACTATTTGGTTAATTGTGGTTTAAGAATTTTGGGAGTGTTACATTAGGTGGTATCAGAGCGGGTTTAAATTTTTAGGGATATATTGAGTGAAAAAAAAACTAACGATATGTTCTTGTCTTATCTGGGATGGCTTCAGAAGATGATAATGATGGCCCTGAGTCACCTAGGTAATCAGGAAGTTTGATTTATGCTCCAGATATGCTAGATTAGAGGGATGCCCAAGCGAATAGGGTAGGAGAAGAGGCACCAATCCCACCACAGATGATACAGTTCTTTCAAATGATGCAATAGGTTATTACTACGACTCCAGTCTGAGGTGATTCTAGGGTAGATCGTAACTATAAGCAGATCCGTAAGATGGGTGCAGTAGAGTTTCGAGGTACTACTGATCTTAAGGAGGCTAAGACATGGTGGGAGCAGACTGAGTTAGTTTTAGATGGTTTGGAGTGTACCTCAGAAAAAAGGTTACAGTACATTGTTTCCTTATTCCAGGGCAATGCACTGACTTGGTAGAAGTCAGTGAAGAGATCATATAAGACACAAGAGATGAATTGGTAGGAGTTTTAGAGAGAGTTCAGAGATAAATACACTCTACAGTTATATCAGGATTGAAAAAAGATGGAGATTATGAGTTTGGTTCAGATAGAGGAGATGTTAGTAGCTGATTATAAGGCTCACTTTACAGCCTTGTCTAAGTATGCATTGAAAGTTGTGGAAAATCTCGAAGATAGATGTTACCGATTCAAGCAGGGTCTGAGGACAAATATTTGTTTGGGTTTGGGGACTACTACTTCTGATTTCAAGAAGTTACTAGAGACTGCACTCAGAGTGGAGGATGTAATCAAACAAGGTGAAAGGAGAAGAGAGCTAAAGAGGTGATTACATAATCATCAAGGAGAAGGGAGTCAATCTGTTAAAAGGGGAGCTACTCATACTAGTACAGGGGGATTTAGGAGAGTTGATGGCACCTTGAGCAAAAGTGGTAGTTTCTACTGATCTGGTTGCGATCGAGGAGCTGGCAGGGATTCAGGATAGCATAACACTGCTAATGCACCATCAGTTGGATCCGATAGGAGGCTAGTCAGAGGATCTTTTGATAGAGGATTTTAGAGTTGTGGTATGTAACACTCCACTGCTAATGCAAGACCCGAACCTGACATCGATGGTGATATCCGAATTCGCACCCTGAGAGGGTGGCATGTTATAGCACTAGATCATTCAAATTTCAGTACAATTTTTTTTAAAGAATAACATAAAATGCGAAAATTTGATAACCAAATCGGCCCACTTTATTTTATAACCATTTTCAACAAAACAACAAAACAATGTAATCAA
>JAOTJB010000007.1:5708195-5721561 GCA_027123815.1 Erythroxylum minutifolium | reverse complement strand
GAGTAGTCATAAGTAGGCTTAAGTAGTTAGGGTCTACCTTGGAGAATAGGATTAGGTCATCTATAAATGAGAGATATATGATTTTCATTCCCTTACATTTGGCATGATATTTGAATTGATGTCTTTTTTTTGTCATTTCTTCGATTAGCCTTACCAATACCTCAATAGCTAAGGTGAACAATTAGGGTAATAACGAGTCTCCTTGTTTGACGTGCCTAGCTCACTTAATTAGCTTGTTTGGTTTCACATTTATGAGTATCCTATAGGAGACAGTTGAGAAGCATTGTGTGTTCCAATGAATGAATTGAGTGGGAAAGTTTAATGCATGTAAAATATTAGTCAAGAAATTCCAATCCAAGAAGTCATAAGCCTTTTTCTAAAAATCAATTTTCAATCTATAGTGTTTAGGAAAAGTTTCCTTAAATAAGTCTTAGGCTAACGTGATATTTTGTCCTATGGGTCTCCCTTGAATATAGGCTCTATAAGATGGGTCTATGATGTTTCAAAGCACAAATTTTATCCTTTCAACAAGAATTTTGGTTATTACTTTATATAGGATGTTACAACAAGAAATAATTCTTCTTCCTATACCCAAAAGCATACTCAAGGAAGTGGATAGAAGACTACGAAGTTTCTATGGAATGGCTCTAATCATGGAAGATGTAAATCAAAGATTAGTTAGAGGAAAAATTGTTGACCAAAGGGGCATGGAGGATTACGATTATATTCTTCAAGGGAGCTCAATAAAGCATGTCTAAATAAGAATCTACGGTGCTTGTGTACTAGAAAGGATGACTTATGGGTAAAATTGATCCATAATGTGATCATAAAAAATGAAAGCATTTAGACTTTGAAGATAAAGCAAGACTTGTCAGGAATCCTTAAGGAAATCTTAAGCGCAATACAGTGGATGCAAAGCTTGGTGTTATGTGAAATCAGGGATGGTAATAAAAATCCTTTTTGGTTTGATTACTGACATTGTAGGGGACTTTATACAAGGTCGAGGAGCTATAACATCTGAGACGACTGGTGGCTTCTAACACTAAAGTGAGCAGTTTTATAGAAAATAACTAGTGGATTTGGCCTTTCCATGGTAATAGGGGTTGATCTCATTTTGAACCAAGTACTAAGATGCCAACAAGGGAAATAAGATGAAATTAAGTGAACAGTGGAAAAATCAGGTCCGTTTATTATAAAAAATACAAACTCTTTTAGTAAAATAATCAACAACCTAGAGTGAATTGGGTTATAATAGTTTAGGATAAAGACATTAGACCTACACATTGATTTATCTTTTGGTTGGGATTGGGGGAAGGGGGTGGCAGCGGGAGACTACCTACGAAGGATAAACTTAAATTTAAAATTAGTTCTTTGAATTGTGAGTTATGTTGTGTGGAACTTAAAAGTTTGGAACACATTATGATCAAATGTAGCTATACAAGGAAGATTTGGAGAGGGCTGTAAGCAACTCTGAACGCTTATTATTCAATTGATTCATGGGAGGAAACTATTAGTTGGCTAGTGAACGTGAGGATGAGAAACCAGGAATATTACAAAGCATTTAAGATAAGTTGGGCTTCAATGGTTTACCAATTTTGGAAAGAAAGGAATTATAGGATTTTCAGACAACAAAGTAGAAATGCATAGTAGATTTTTCAGGAGGTGACACTTCATACCTGACTCGACCTGCTAGCTAGGGGACTTGTGGATAACCTAACTACTAGCATGAGGAGGAGATGAGCATTGGACTAAGCTGATCACAGGGACCATTATGACCTCATAATCTAGTTCTTTTCTATTATACTATTATAATTGCATACCTGGTTGTGTAATAACCGTTTATTAATGAATCTATTAATTTTTGAAAAAAAAGAAATAGGCTTGTATTCTTTAAGAGAGTTAGGGGCATATACCTTTAGTATGATGGTGATGTAGGTTTTGTTAATTTCCTTCAGCAATTTTCCTTATTGGAAGAACTCATATATCTCTACTACTAATTTTCTCGTATGATTCCAGGCTTTCTATAAGAAATTCCCATTGTATACTTTTGTCCTTGGTAATTTGTGTGGATTCACGTATAAGATTCTTATATGAATTAAATTGAATTTTTTAACCGAGTAAATGATTATTAGAAAACAAGATACACTAAGGCTTCATCCTGCTCAATCTCTTCAAATTGAAATTTCTAGTTACCTTGTAGTAATTAAACTAAATGTCATATTGCTTCTTACTTCAAATATAATACAAAGAACATCAACATCATTTTTTATGAGAAAGAGATCCCATGAGTAGGGTAGAGATTTCTTGATCATCCACACACTCATCCACACTCACACACACACACATATGGATAAAAAAAGACTCTACAACAATCAATATAAATCATTCCTAATAGTTTTACACAATTAGACATAAAATAAATACATAAATAAATCAATAAAAGTGCATGAAGATGATAAACCCCTCTGAATAAAACAAAAACAAAATAGTTAAGTGAACAATTAATTATTGATTCTTGTAGATACATATTCAACAAGAATTAATGATAAATATTAATAAACAAGCATTAGAAAATGCACATAAACAAGCTTTAGGTAATTGATACAATTGAAGGGATAAAATTGTCACTCAAATAATTACAATATACTATAGAAATATTCTCAAACCTAGAAAACTTATCCTTAACAGTCTTCAATCTTGGATTCTAGCAATTAAAATCAAAGAAAATCACCAAGTTTCGTCAGATAATCATCGATTACCTTTTAGCAATGGATTTGTATTTTGGAAAATCACCAATGTCATCAATAATCACTTTAATAAATCCCCTCCAACAATTTGTACTTAATGGATGTCAATCAATGAATTTTTTATATAATATGATATAAATATATTTTAAGATGTTTCATGCTTTGGAATTTTTTATGTGGGTAATCGGACTTCTTTGGGCTCAAATAAATAAAATTTCATATAATAGCAGATACCCTCTTAAAGCCACATCAACAATGCCAAATATTATGTGAAAATCTAACTTAATTTGTTTAATGACATGACATGCCATGTATGTACTTTTGTTAAGGAAGTTTACAAAAGAGATCCAAATATGAAAATTGCCAATGTTGGAAGTTTTAAAAGCATAAAAGAGACACTAGAATCAGAAATCACTTAGAAACATCATATCTCAATACTAGATTTCTAATTTTTAAAAGAGTAAAATTCTTAGTTATTGGTCTTAAGTGTTTTTATTTAAGTATAATTCAGTCAATCATTTTTAATCTTCACTTTTTCTAAGTAATAAAAAGCCCATAAGTTTTAGTACAAGTCATGATTTCCTCCACGAGTCGTGTTATTTCATTTACGGTGTTAGACCACTTCATTATTTAAAGCAGAGTTAGCGTCAGTTCCTATGCCCTTAACAGCTTGTTGACGAATTATAGAAACTTTATAATTGGATAGCATCTTCCGTAGTGGAATTTAATAATTGATTGAACTTTGTTGGTTAGTTGTGCTTCAGCAATCGAACTGTTTTTGAGCTGCCATTCTATCAGCACCTAAAATTCTATCTCCCACCCTTTTCAACTGACTGTCAAGTCGCCAAAACCACACTATCCACCACTACCCTTTGTTTCAATTCC
Source organism: Erythroxylum minutifolium (assembly GCA_027123815.1). Taxonomy (NCBI): domain Eukaryota; kingdom Viridiplantae; phylum Streptophyta; class Magnoliopsida; order Malpighiales; family Erythroxylaceae; genus Erythroxylum; species Erythroxylum minutifolium. The sequence goes on along the minus strand of JAOTJB010000007.1, from coordinate 5,717,929 downwards.
TAACCACTTATTGTCCAGGATACATCCCATATCACGTATCCAAGTAGCCTCTCTCTAAGAGTGAACCTAACTAGTAGTTCCTAACTTTTAGTTGGAGGGTGGACTATGAGTCCAAAATACAGGTGGCTCCTATAACCTTACTTTCGTAGCTTACATATTAGTTTCTAGGAAAAGAGGTATAAAAGTAATTTAACCCAGCAGCTTCTGCTCATATATGACTTTCTGTCCACAAACAATAAGACATAGATTCTAGGGTTGAAGCCATCAGTGGGGAGAATTGGAGCTTGCCTCTTTGTAACGTTTCTTGCTCAAATGAGTATTCCAACCACAGTTTTGCAGTTTTGCATGTGCGCAAAAAGAAAAAGTCTATATCGATCAGAAAGTTTGTTTCTGGTACATAAACTTTGCATGTTGCAGGTGCTTCTGTGCCTGTGATGCTCATTTGAGCAAGCAATGTTAAATAAGGGGGAGAGTTTGCTCCTTTTTTCATCAGCCATGCAAACAATATTCTGGTCAGTTGTCTGACAATTTAAACATCTTATGTCTGCTTTATATATATTTTTTTTTCCCGAAGAAAGTATCGGCGTATGATTTTGATTTGTTTATCTACTCTGTTTTTCCAATCTGTGCTTGCAGCTATATTATCTGCATGTTAAAAAAAAAAACTAGTCTACATGTAATTGTGTCTTTGATTTTTTCTTTTCTCTATTACCAGCATGTGATTCTCCCTTCTCCATACTATCTTTGCTCTAATTCATGCTTGCTCTCCAACTTTCAATTGCTTTCAATAAATCTTATCTTCATGGTTTTACCAACATATGCATTAGTTATCATACAGCATAAACCATAAAGGATGAAACGAATGTTGCCAGTATAGTCTCAAATTTAACAAAGAAGGAAAGCTAAGGCCCAGATTTCTTTTATGTTTCGAATTGTTCTCGGAAACATATTTTGTTCTGATTTTTATTATATAAAAATGATTAGTAAGAATGGAACTGGGAGACGAGACTGTTTCAAACTACGCGCATTTCCTTAATAGTTGCTCGTTGTGCAACAAGGTTTCACCCTACGAGCAGTTCCTTAAATAATCTGCAGATCGTCAACACCCTTACCCACTATTCACGGAGAAAGGGTTTGTTGCCTTTTGGTCTCAGTGGTCACAGCCATTGTGAACTTCTTCAATCAACCCTTCTCCTAGGTATTTCTACGCGGCCCTTTTTCCAGCGTGGCATCGTACTTGACTAAAAATAGGCCTATGTATATGTTTACGTACCAATAGGTATCATCTATGTTATCAATCAATACTATATTGCCTATTATTACTGTAACCTTTTCAGACACAGCAGAATAATATATAAAATTTTTTGTACACGTAACCTAATTTTAATTATATTCTATTGATTTTCATCCACACGCTGAGTCTCTGTTCTTCATAATAGCAGGTCACACTAGGTAGAGTAGAACAAAAAAGTTAAAAGTTCATATGTCAAGTCCAACTTTTTTTTTTTTTGGCTGGTTAAAAATAACTCTAATTTTTACGCGTTTTAGGTTCACTCGTCATTTAATATTTCCTTCACTTTAGATCATACAAGTGTTTACATAACTTAATTAGAAGAATGGATTATAAAAAGCTAATAAGATTTTCTCAGAAACTCTCAAACTCTCTTAACAAAACAGTCAAATGTATACCATGCGAACTAAACTAAATAAGATGTCTTTGCATATGTCTTTATATATATTTAAAAGAATTTAAGAAGTAAATAAGTTAAACCAATTGCTTATTTCATGAGTTAGTTAATATTGTAATAACTGTATGTACACGATGTAACTGTAGCTAATACTGGCAAATAGGGTCAATCCGACGAAGATAGTGATTATTAGTAATTACATTTTTCCTATTATCTAGCCTACAGATTAATTTTGGATTTTTAATAAAGGAAAATAAAACTAAAGTAAGTAAGATAAAATAGGTAACGAAATAGAACAAAGAATTAAGGAAGCACTTGGAAATTTATCGATATCAAAAGTTAATGTATAGACTTTGAATCTCCTTAAATCCTTAACAGATTGATCTCTTATTATGCCATTGTTTCCTTGATTTATTTGATCGTGTAGATTTCTATGGTAGGCTAATAGCTGACCTTGAGTCTACTAACAACTAATCCTAAGGTTTTTAACCAAATTACTCAGGTTAAAGTTTATATGATTGCTTTACCGATATGTGAATATCTTTATTAGTTTTGACCATAATCCAGAAGATTTAAGACAGGTTACAATTAACTCCTTCCAATTATGGTAGATCTATTAAAACCTAGGATATCTCAATCTTTATGTATGAAATCAGATTATGATTTAATATTCTTGAGTTTATTAAAACATATAATAAACATGTAAGTGGATCATAATAATCAATCAAAAGAATTACAGTAAAAAAGAATCAAACCATATTAAAATATCAATATAGGTTTCATCTAACCTAAATACTAATAAGACTTTTAGTTACACATTATCGAACATGAAATCAAACATACATAGATAGAAAAATGAAGTGAAAACAATGGGTTTATTATTCTAAATTTCCTGTATGTCTTCTATTGAGTATTTTAGCAATGTAGAGATTTGATCTTGTATTCCGATAGATCTGTTGATGATTTCTTCATATTTTTCGCTTCTTTGGACCAAAATTACACCTTGAGATTGAACTCCACGTCTGAAATCACCTCTTAATATATGCTCTCTCATCCAGCTTCCAATTACATCTTTATAAATTGAATTCTAGGAATTTGTCTTATGCACAGTCTTGTGCATGGCCGTGCATCACCAAATTCTTTGAAAATCGTGAAACTATATGGCCTGGGAGAAGTGCACGGATATATGCATAGCCATGCATCCCTTCTGTGCGTCGAATCTTCATTTTGTTCCATATTTTCATCAAAATAGAATTACAAATATCAATATAGGGAATGACGACTATATTTCAATAAAAGAAAGAGGGATAATTACAATTACAACAAGTTCGTGTGCAAAGTTAATTTTTGATGTTCTTTATGTACTTGATATTGACAAAAATTTACCAAGTGTGCGTTGGTACAAAAAAGGAGTCAAGGTATCCTTTAAAGATAGGTACTGCCTTGTTCGTGACCCCAAGGGCTAAGAAATTTTAAAGTTCAAAATTGGAGGTAAAAGTTTCTCATTTTATCTGACAAAGGAGCAGAAAACCTATTGCAATGAAGTCAGTACCATATAAATTTGGCACAAGAAATTTGGCCATTTTCATCTTCAAAGGATGTTGAAAATGAAGAACAAGGACATGATGGGGCTGATCATTTGCCACATTGTGATTTCTGTTAGTTTGGTAAATAAAATAGGATGCCACTTCCTAAATCGATTTAGAGAGTCTTTCAAAAGCTACAACTATTTCAAATAAATGTTAGAGTACCTGAAATAATGTCATCTTTACAAGGTATCCTGTACTACATTCTTTTCATTGATGATTTTACAAGAATATGTTATATTTTTTAATACAAAATTCAAGACAAAAGTGGTTAGAGTATTATGGAAGTTCAAGAAAATGTTGGAAAGTTAAGTGGTTACTTGATTTAAGGGGGATGTTTGGTTCGCAAGTTTGTAAATCAATCAATGGGTATGGAATGAATACATGTGGTTAATTTTATATTATGATTATATGAGATATCTGAGTTTAAGGGAATCGGCCATACTCCCACATATTAAAGAAATGAGTTTCATTCCTAATCTGGAGCAAATGTCATTGACGTGACTTCTTTGTCACGCTAGTGACAATATAATTAGTCAAATATACTTAACTAAAATATAATTAATTTAAATATAATTAATTAATTAATTCGATATAATTAATTAAAATAGATTTAATTACAATATAATTAATTAATTAATTAATTATATTTTTCTCTTTTTTAAAAATTAAATATAATTAATTAAAATTTATTAAATTTGATGTAAAATAAAAATTTTACAAATTTTTATTTCTCAATATTTTTAAAAAACCAATCACTATCAAAAGTAATAGAAGTCATTCCTTTTTCTTAACCAATCATCATAATTATAATGATTGTATCTATTCCTATTCTTCATCATATTCATTCTCATTCTTATAACCATTCCCTATGTGAACCAACCGCCCCCTAAGTTTTAGGGCCTGATAATAGAAAGGAGTACTCTTTAGTAAAATTTAATTGTTTTGTGAAGAAGCTGGCCCCAAACATCAACTCATAGCTCTTTACACTTCAAAACAAAAATGACATTATCGAAAGGAGAAATAAATAGTTGATGAAGATGGTCAGATGTATATGTTATATGAGAAGAAGTTGCCAAAGAAGTTTTGGCCATAAGCATTTATTATAAGTTTTTCTTCAAAATTGCCTTCCCACTAAGCTTTGAAAAATAAAATTCCTTTTAAGGCTTAGTATGAATATAATCCTTCAATGAGCTTCCTAAAAGTGTTTGGTTGTGTGTTTTTCTGCTCATGTTCTATATAGGAAACATGACAAATTTAACAAGAAAGAAAATATAGTTTCAAAACCCTACAAAGTTTATCATCCACAAATAGGAAAAATGACTATCACAAGAGATGTACACTTCAATAAGGATGAACAATGGGATTGGAAAAGTCTACAAAGAACAAATGAGTCCTTAAGAGGCAACTTTCCTAGAAAGTAACCAATAGACCATGACAGAGTAAGTTGGAAGATGATCTATCAATCAAAGGTAAAAGGCTACTTTTATATACTTATTAGAGTGTAATGTGACAATAAATGAATCAATTGGTCATGAAGAAGCACTTAAAGATCCAAAACGAAATAAAGAAATATTGATGATTTAGAAAAATAAAACCACTTAAAGACCCAAAACGGAATAAAGAAATGTTGATGATTTAGAAAAATAAAACTTAGTAGCTTGTCGATATGCCTAAAGATAGAAAAGTTATTTTTATGAAATAGGTATTTAGAACAAAGTTAAATGCGATCTCAATCAACAAATAAAAGACCATGCTTTTAGTTAAAAGGTATGCATAATTTTGTGGTGTTGATTATTTTGACAAATTTACTCTTGTTATAAGATTAGATAAGATCAAACTGTTACTAACAATTGTGGTACAAAAAGGATTAGAAGTGTTTCGGTTAGATTTTAAATCAACATTTTTAAATAGTGTCTTACAAAAATATATATATGTGGAACAACCATAAGGATTTGTGAAGCAAGTCAAAGAAGATAAAGTCTACCTACTCAAAAAGGCTCTTTATGACTTAAAACAAGTGTTAAGAGCCTGATATAACTTGATAGATGAATACTTGTTTAGCTTAGCTTTGTAAAAAACTTATTAAAATCCATTCTATGTAAAACATAAGGGAAATAATTTTGGCAAAAGAGTTAAATTGGCCTAATTTTTTAACTAATTTAATTTAAATACTAATGTTTCCACACGTACAAAAAGAACCCTAATATTTTATAAACTTTCAAAAAGAACTTTAACCTAATATCTCAGTGAAATTTCCTTTAAAAAAATATAGATAATATTATCTATTAATTTTTATAGGTCCCATGCCATTTATGCATCCTATGTGGCAAGGACTTAAAAGATAGAACATTTTATAGGTGTCATATGCTATGCTCCTCTCCCTCTATGGATCCCAATTCTCAAACATCCTAATATGGGTTTCTCATCTGTAACTACTTATGATCATTATGTACACTAATCAAATGTTGCATTTTTCTGTAAAGCCTCTACACTTTCTTATAAGTGTTCATTTCCTTCTTCTTTTTTCTTTAGTATGTTTTATTGATTGATATGAACATGATTTCTATTATAAGACACGATTTTAATTTGGACATGATTGAAAAAATGTCTTTACGTGATTGTTAGTGGGTAATTGTTGTTATTGAACTTGTGTAGTTTGGAGGATATGGGTATGGTTGCTTTGTAATAGGATTCAATAATAGATACCTTGTAGCTATTGTTCCTTCCTTTCTCCCTTTTGACAAAGATGAAGTTAGTTGTGGAGCTCATTTTCAGGTTTGATTTCCTTTTCTAATGTACATATAACATATTGATTCTTATTAATTCCAACCTTTATTGGTTAAACATTTTGGCAGATAAGATATAAGAATAATGATTTTTGTAGCACCAAAGGGACATACGATTGTGACCAACCTCAATAAGAATAATTAGATGGGCTTTATGATTAGTGGCAGAGCCTTCACGATCATGGCCAAGGAAGGTAAAGGTTAGGACGTATTAAAACTTGAAATTGCAGAAATAGAATATAAAAGGTTAGAACTTTTTTTCCAAGTTTTATTATTTACTTCTTATAATAATTGAATACAATAACAAAATTTATTTAAGTAACAAAACTGGGAAATATGAAGTGAGGAGCATAGTATATGAAATGGGACCTATAAATCTTTTTAATTTTTTTGCCACATAAGATACACATATGAAAAGTGACTCAAAAAAATTAATAAATAATGTTATCTATACTTTTTATAATCTAGGGTTGATGGAGATATTAATTCGAAGTCCTTTTTGAACATTTATTAAATGTTAGGATTTTTTATGTAAGTGTTGAAATGTTAAGGTCTAAACTAAATTTAGGTTCCAATTTGACCCTTTTTCTAAATAATTTTATCATAGTGTCATTTTATGTTGATTATCTTTGAGTAATATGAAATAATACAAGGCTAGTTGAAGATTTCAAACAAGAGATGATGGAGACTTTTGAAATGACAGATCTTGGTCTTATGACTTATTTTCTTGGAATGGAAATCAAGCAAAGCATGATAAAGCAAATACACGCAAGAGGGAGGGTGAATTGTGTGTAAACTATTTGCAAGGTATTTTAAATCTTTAAAATTCTTCTTAAACAAATTGGGTTGATAAATGCAAAGGTCTTATTAAACTTCGAAAGGAACCTGTTAATGTTTAAAAAGAAAAGATTCTGTTAGTTATTTAAAATACGAAAGAAGTTTATTAATCGAAAGGATCCTATTCGCTCTAAAAAAGAAAGGGGTTTATCAATCGATAGGAGCCTGTTAGAGCTCAAATAGAAATAAATATGTTAATTGATAGGAGCCTATTAACACTTAAAGCGAAAAGAACCTCTTGCTTTATAGAAACAGAAGGAGCCTATCATAAAAGTGAAGGACTTGCAAAAATGAAAACACAAATAATATATTGTGGAAATTTATAAGTTAAAGAGAGAGAGAAATGATGCAGTCGATTTATACTGGTTTAGTTTATAACTTAAGCTTACGTCCAGTTCCCAAATATTCAACTTGAGTGTTTCACTAAAATCCCAAGTAGTAATTTGAAGAGCCTCTTCAAGTATATATTTTTCAAGGTTCTGCAGCCTTCCAAACTAATAATAATATTTAGCTAGCCTCTACAAGCTCTCAATATATAAATATGTAATTTGCTCGATATGAGCTTTAATGATCTCTCTTAAAAAGAATTTTTACTTTCTAAAGCACAAGAGATTTAATAGGAATATGACTTTCAAGAGTACTCGTGCTGTTGATGTAATTCAAGAGTCTGATTTATTTTCGTAAAAGTAGCGGCTCTTTCTTAAATAGGCATTTCCTTTAACTAATCGTTGCTTAATTTGCATCTTTAGTCAACTGGATGAAATTAAATCTGAATAATTTGCATCTTCCAGTAATCATGAAGCTAATATTCGACCTTCATAATTAATATGATTCTTTAGAATAAACCATTTCTAATAATGTAAGTTCTTAAAGAAGATTCCTGTAAGAAAGGAAGTGTATTTCTTATGATTTTATTTCCTTTTAAGAATTAACTCGTTAATAATAAAAGGAAATAAGTCTAATGATAACAAGATTCTTTCGAATATTGTGAAATAAATAAAGTTCATTAGGAATATTCTTATAAGAAAGGAAGCATTTCTCGTATGATTTTAATTTTTTTTAGAATTATAATGTTAATTGTACAAGGAAATAAATCTAATTTGAATTTTGAAATATTATATGCTTATCATCAAAATCATTAATAATAGACCTTGAGCTAACAAAATAAACATGAAGTGTTTATCTGCCGGCAGAAGTCTGCAAGGGAAATATTAAAGAAATTTTAGATAGAGTAGTGCAAAGCAATAAACAATCCAATGAATCAAAAGGAGAAACGGAGCAACGAAGATGGTACAAACTAAAGTTGATGAAGGTCATTATAAAAGCTGCAGTGGGTGCTTGATGTATCTCATTATAATAAGGTTGGATATTCTTTATGCATTATGTGAAAATAATTAAGAATAGCAGAAAGAAATTTAAGGTATATTCAAGTTACTATTGATTATGGTATCAATTTTGAGAAGTGTCAAAATTTCAAGCTATGTGGATTCTCGTATAATAATTGGGCTGAATACATGGATGACATGATGAGAACTTCAAAATATTATTTTAGCGTAGGCACTATAGTCTTCTTATAAAGCTAAAAAAAGCAAAGCAGGTGATTGTGGCACAATCCACTGTAAAGATAGAATTTATAATAGTAATAGCAGCAAAGAATCAAGTGTTGTCGTTGAAAAAGGTTTTCTGTGATTTACATGAGGAGCAAAAGAAAGTATAAAATTTTTTTCTCAGAATCAGGCAACTACTGCAATCTCAAACTATCTGGTATTTCATAAGAAGACTAAACAACTTAACATCAAGCTCTACTTACGTGCAGTAATATATAAGTAACTTCAGTCTATTGCAAGTTTGAAGATTGGTTGACGTATTTATTCACAAAGCCACTTCCAACTAGCAAGTTAAAGTTTTTACCAAATCTCAACCAAGCTTTGGTGAACTTTCACCTTCTGTAACTTCTTTGGACATAATGCAAGATGTCAACCCAGAGGCTGTTAAAGTTAGGGACCATATTTGTGTTTTATTTCTTAGCCCAAACATGGTTACATAGGCCCATAGAACTTGTGCTTCTCACTTTTTTTTTTTAAAGGTAAATGGTATTAATAAATTAATGTGTACAGATGAGGTTTTCAGCCGAGAGATAACAGGGCAATGTCTATCTAGCAACAACGTCACATAGCCAAGTAACTTGAAAAAACAAAACGATAAGACAATAATAAACACAAGCTCTCACTTAACTGTCTGAGCTATAGCGTGATAGTCGGATTAAGGATGTCAATGGACCGGGTTAGACTTGGGCCGCCTTTGACCTGGCTCAACCTGCCCTCAATCACGGCCACGGGTGGGCCGGGTCAAACCTGGTCTGTCTATATTTTTCATAAAAAATACAAAACGGTGTTGTTTATTTGTCGGGACATTGGCCGGGCCAAGCCAGCCAGTGGCCAGGCCCGGGCGGACCATGGTCAACCCGCAACCTGCTAAATTCATGCCAAAAAAGAGTCGGGTTGAGCCAGGTGGGTCGGGCTAGAATTGCCATGTCTAGGTCGGATAGATTTTTCTTGGGTTTGCTTTGTTTCTATTAATAAGTCGAATGATTGTTCTTGATAGATCACAGAGCGGAGTCCATGCAAATGATCTCAAGATAATCAAACGTTTCTTTCCCTACGTTTGCTTGCTGTCCCCATGGGTGGGGACGGAAGACGAGGACAGAAAAATTCTGTCCCCGACGTGTTTGCTTACTGTCCCCACCAATTTCTGTCTCGACTCCGGAGACGGAGACATAAAATTTCCGTTCCTTCCAAAACCAGAGGACAAAAAACCGGGGACGGAGACAGAAA
>JAOTJB010000007.1:5666159-5683558 GCA_027123815.1 Erythroxylum minutifolium | reverse complement strand
ATTATGCTCATACATATAAAACCAAACTCTTTTGTTTTATTAATAATAAATATTTTCATTACAAAAAGTGACTGGAACAAAATTAATTTATAAGTAAATACATTTGTTTTCCAAGGCACCATATTTACATAACTCCAACACAGCGAACTTTGATGGATTTCATAAGACCAGGCTTTAATGCTACACATCAATATATCACTAGACCCCTAGTGTAAGCATTATCATCTGAGATTAAGCCAACTTTATTGAATATGATGCTAACTAATGTGCAGTTTTATGGGTTAGCCAATAAAGGTCCTAATGCCCATTTGGTGAATTTTTTAGAAATATCTGAAACTTTTTGATATCATGGAATATTGGAAGAGTGAGGCTCTTCCCTTCACACTAAGGTATAGAGCCAAGAAATGGTATCATTCTCTAACCCCTACAAACATCACAACTTGGGAGCAGATGGTGCATGCATTTTTAGACAAGTACTTCCCTTTTACAAAGAAGATAGAGTTAATAAAGGAGATTACAAATTTCCAACAAAGTAATTGGGAGTCACTTTATGAAGCATAGGAATTTTATAAGGATTTTCAATAGAGATGTCCTCACATAACTTACCTAAATAATTCCTATTGCAAACCTTTTATAATGGAGTTAATCCACCCACAAGGGGAACCATTGATGTGGCATCTGGAGGATCTCTGATGAGAAAAATAGTTGTTGAAGTGAAGGAATTGCTAGAAGAGATAGTGAGTAATAATTGTCTATGGATGTTAGATAGAAGTAGACAACAAATAACTTTCCTCTATTAGAAGGAAGCCATTTCTATTAATTTGATTACAGAAATGCAGGCAAAGATTGATAGTTTAACCTGATAACTCAATGGCATGAAAGCCTCTTTATTAGCTCTGGTTAAAGCAATTCAGCATATATGTGAATTATGTAGACAAGACAACCATGATACTATCAATTGCTTCTTAATGCAAATAAATGAAATAGAGCAACTCAACTATATTAGAGCACAATTTGATTGAGTAAAGGGAACAATCCTTACTCTGACACATATAATCCTTAGTGGAAGAACCATCGAATTTTTTTTAGGAGAATAATTCAAGAGGTTAAATCTGAAATCAAGGGCTACCTAGATTTTAATAAGAGAAACACAATTCTACTAACTTTAAACTAGAAAAAATCATAGATAAGCTCATGAATGTGGATTACACTCATAAGAGATTGGAAAGGAAGTTTAAACAAGTAATCAAACAATATGCCTGTTCCATCTATAACTTAGAAGTTCAAATGAGCCAACTGGCAAATGTATCGTTTATAAGAAGTGTGAGGAGCCTCTCAGGCAATGCTGAAGCAAACCCAATAGAGTAACTACATACTTCAAAGTGGGAAGGAAATTAAGCAACCAGCAGAGACAAAAACTACACCCCACCCAGTAGAGAAAGACCAAGAAAAGAAGAAGGATGCTTACATAAGTGAATACCCACCTTACATTGCCCTTATGCCATATCCCTCAAGATCCCATATCCTCAACTATTACAAAAAAGCAAACTAGATACATAATTTGCAAATTTTGTGGAGAAATTGAAGACTTTGCAAATTAATCTTTAGAAAATATACACAGCTATGCCAAATTTCTAAAGGATATATTATCAAAGAAGCACAATTTGGAAGAGAACCAAACGATAATGTTAACTGATAGTTGTAGTTCTATAATCACCAGTCATATGTCATCTAAGCTGAAAGATCCAGGGAGTTTTAGAATCCCCTGTGTAGTTGGTGAATTTGAATTCGCAAAGTTCTTATGTAATTTAGGAGCAAGTATAAATCTTATGCCTTTATCAATATTCAGAAAATTAGGGCATGGTAAGGTAAAGCCAACTTCGATACTAATTCAGTTGGTTGACCAATCAATTAATAAATCATTTGGAGCGGTAGAAGATGTCTTAATGTAAGTGGACAAGTTTATTATCCATGTGGACATTGTCATTCTAGATTTTAAAGAGGATAAGAACTATCCATTAATTCTTGGATGACCTTTCATAAACACAGTAAGAGCATTGATAGATGTTCATAAAGGTAAATTAATACTTCAAATTGGTAAAGATCAACTAGAGTTCAACATGAAAAAACACTTGAAAAATCTAAAAGCAAAGCAGTGCTTAAATGAAGCTTGATGTTATGGATAAAAGTATTCAAGACCAAGAAGATAGCTACTTTGAAGAAATTAGATCTGTGAAAGTTAAGACAAAAAATGAAGCTAAGAGGGCGAATAAAGTGGAGTCTTAGGTAGACATAAAGTTGGAGGATTTGGGTGTTTCAAGGCATCAAGAATTATTAGTAAGAAATAAAGCACCTATACCACCCTCTAAGGAGAACCACCAAATTTCAAGCTCAAACCTTTACCCACACACTTTGGATATACCTTTTTAAGTGAAGGTCAAACTCTACCCTTCTTCATTTCCAATTAGGTAGATGGGGAACAAGAGGATACGGTGGTAGTAGTTATCAAGAAGCGGATGAAAGCCATGGGATGGAAAATATTAAATATTCGAGGGACAAACCTAAATGTTTGTATACATAGGATAAACCTTAAAGAAGGGAGTAGAGTAGTGAGGAACGTTAACACAAGTTAAACCCACATGTAAAGGAAGTGGTCAAAAAGGAAGTAGTGAAGCCCTTAGACGTGGGTATCATATACCTAATATCAGATAGTGAATGAGTCAGCTGGATATAATGCATACCAAAGAAGGGCAGTATAATAGTTATGGAGAGTGAAAGCAAAGAGTTGATCTCCAAAAGAACCGTTATAGGGTGGAGAAATTGCATTAACTATCATAAACTCATCAAAGTCACTAAAAAGGATCACTTTCCCTCCCATTCGTAGATCAAATGATAGAAATGTGGCTGGTCATTCTTTTTACTACTTCCTAGATGGTCAGTCAGAATATAGCAAAATTTTTATCCTTCCCGAAGACCAAGAAAACCATCTTTTCATGTCCTTAGGGTACATTTATGTATAGATGGATGCCCTTCGGGTTATGCAATGCCTCAACTACATTTTAAAGGTATATGATGTGTATATTTACATATATGATCGAGGGCATAATGAAAGTTTTTATAGATGATTTTTCAGTCTTTGGAGACTCTTTTGAGCAGTGCCTAATTAATTTAGACAAATTACTCTAAAGATGTGAAGAATCACATCTAGTGTTGAACTAAGAGAAGTGCCACTTTATTGTGCATAAGGGTGTAGTGTTAGGGTATAAAGTATAAAGAATTGAAGTGTACAGAGTGAAGACAGAGGCCATAGAGAAGCTTCCACCACCCATTATTGTTAAAGGCACATAAGCATTCTTAGGTCATTTAGGATTTTATTGCCATTTTATCAATGATTTCTTGATGATTGCTGGACCTATAACAAACTTGTTAGTTAAGGAAGTGCCTTTTAATTTTGATGAAAATTGTACATCAACATTTAACAAGCTTAAGAAGGCACTGACATTAGCACCAATTTTAATGTCATTGGATTGGACACCCCCGTTTGAAGTCATGTATGATCCTAGCAACCATGTTGTTTGCGTGTTAGGTTAAAGAAAGGAAAAAAATTGCATGCAGTATATTACACAAGCAAGACATTAACAGGACTCCAATTGAACTACTTTGAAACTAAAAAGGGATTCCTAACAGTGGTGTATGCATGTGACAAGTTTCGATCATACCTTTTAGGCTCTATAGTGATCATTTTTACCGATCGCATTATAATTACATATCTTTTCACCAAAAGGATGCGAAACTGAGACTTATTTGATGGATACTACTACTACATGAAATTGACATTGAAATATGAGACAAAAGGGAGTCGAGAATATAATAGAAGACCAATTATCACATCTAGAAGGAGGGGAAATTAAACAGACCAATGATGTTATTTAGTGATTCGCCGATGAAACCCAGATGTTACTTAACAACATGGCAACACCATGGTTCATTAATATAGCAAATTTTGTCACCGGATGTAAGTTTCCTTCTGAGTTATCGTATCAACAGAGGAAGTAATTCTTGTTTAAGTGTACTTGTTACTTATGGGATCATTCGATCCTATGTGGGAAATGTGCTGATGGAATAATAAGAAGGTTTATTTCGAAGGAGGAGATGTCGAACATATTAACATAGTGTCATAAAGCATATATTATGGCCATTATGGCCCGAACATGACAACAACTTAAGTACTTAAATGTGGATTCTATTAGTCGAATCTGTTTAATGATGCTCAAGCATTTTTGGCACATTGTGATAAGTGTCAAAGAGTGGGCAACATCTTGAAAAGAGATGAGATGCCCTTATCTAACATCTTAGAAGTTGAAGTCTTCGATGTGTGGAGACTCGACTTAATGGGTCCTTTCCCATCCTCTATAAGGAGCACATACATTTTGGTAGGAGTGTAATACGTATGAAGATAGGTTGAAGATTTGACAACTCTAACAAATGATGGAAAAGTTATGCAAAAATTGATTAAATAGTTATTTAACTGATTCGAAGTGCTAAGGATAATTATAAGTGATGAAGGAGCACATTTCTGTAACAAATCTTTTAATGCTATCCTTAAAAGATACGGAGTCCACCTTCGTGTTGCCATTCCGTACCACCTACAAACAAGTGGTCAAGTGGGGGTCATAAATCGTGAGCTTAAATGAATATTGGAGAAGACGGTGAATAGTTCAAGAAAGGATTGGGTGTTAAAGCTGGATGACACCTTATAGGCTTATTAAACCATCTTTAAAACTTCGATTGGGATGACACCTTATAGGCTTATTAAACCATCTTTAAAACTTAAATATGTGTATGGTAAACCTTGTCATTTTCCTGTGGAACTTAAGTATAAAGCATAATGGGTAATGAAAGCTTTAAATTTTGATTGGAAGTGAGCGGGTAAGAGAAGACTCCTACAACTAAAGGAACTTGAGGGGTTTTGCTTCAATGTGTATGAGATTGCCAAACTCAATAGGAGAAGGTGAAGAAATGACATGATTCTCATCTCAAGAAGAAAGAGTTCAAGGTGGGGGATGCGGCTTTGTTGCATAATTTGAGATTGAAGCTATTTCAGGGAAAGTTCAAATCAAGATGGAGTGGACCTTTTACGGTAACTCATGCATTAACACATAGACCTCTCAAATTAAAACATTTGAACAAGGAAACCTATAAAGTAAATGGCCATCGATGAAAACTATATCTTGAGGTAGGATTCTTAAAAGAAAGAGAAGTAATTTCCTTACTTTCCAATGCTTAAAAATGCTTCAACTAATGAAAGGTCAAGCTAATGACCATAACTTAGCATAATTGGTAGTTAGATTGCAAATTTTGCGTAGCTAGGTTTGTTTTCAATTCCAGAATTAGGTTTGTTTCTTTCTTTATTGCATTGATTTGGATTGGCGTGGATGACTAAACTATGTGGTTTTAAAGATAATATAAGTTAGGGAAGAAGCTCAGAGTTTACACAAAGAAAAAATAACAAACAGACAAGGGTATTAATAGTTCCAGTGTCATGATCGTGACATATATGTCATGATCGTGGATGGGTAAAATAACCTCTATCATGACTGTGATGATCATTGGCATATGGCCACAATCATGACCCAGATTATAATGCATATAGTCACAATCGTGCAACGTAACTTGGGTATAATGCCCAGAGTCGTAATTATGACCTAGATTACAATGCCCACTGTCACAATCATGTAGTAGGCATTTTATTTAGGTCACAATCGTGTCCCAAGATAAACGATCATGATAGATGACCTTAATGGGTAAGAAATATGATTTTCAAGCCCTTTATCCCTCCTTTCTCCACCCTAACCTTTATATTCATCCTTCTTCCTATTTTATTCACAATCACTTCTCTCTCTAGGTTTAATCACCCCAAATCTCTTGCACTTCTCTCTACACTGATCTTAAATTTTCTTTTGTTCTCTTGCATCTTTCACCTAAAATTTGCCCCTCTCTTCCCATACTTCATATTTTACACACAATTCTTATGACTATGGATTCGAGCCATAACACATAGTTTTTTGAACAATACTCTTTTCTTAAATATCAACTGAGTAGAGAAGGCAAGTAGGAAGATACGCTAGGCAGAGTAGTAGCTTGACCAATCCACTTCGTTGCTTAAAAATATCCAACTAGATTACGAATAAGATCAACTAAATTTGTCTTAGTTACTCTTTCTGCCTTGCTCTGTTAAATCTAGTGGGTGATTCCCACAAGATTTGGTGTGATTTTATTCACTCACATTTTTGGGTAGTGTTAGTATGTTCTGTTAAGTTTTTAATCAATTTTTACATATTTCAACATTCATAATGGGACTAAGAATCAAACAGACCGTTAAATGCTCACAACCTAAAGGAAAAGAGAAAGTATCGGGTAGTGCGCAGAATAGAGCAGCAGACTTCAGAGCACATTTTTCGATATATTCATAAGAAGAAGGTATTCGATTCCAAAAGTTTCATTCTATAAATGTATGTGCACCTAGGTACATTGTTTTTGATAACTTGGATAATCTTGGGTGCTGAATGAAAAGTTTTAGAATTTGAGCAAAGATTATTAATTTTACCTTTGTTGTGTATGAGGAATTCACTCGTGAATTTTTGACTTCTCTTTAATTTGAATTGAGTAACCTAACTAAATTTTGGTTTCGGTCGAGGGGTTAACCATACCAATTGAATTATGAGGTTATGTGTGAAATTGGTAGATTTACATAATAATAATTTTCGTGCCAAAAGGTATGAGCCCAATTAACCGAGTTGGAAGACTTTAATGTTAGGAATGCACATAACAATGTTATTTGTAGTCCTAAACATTTGTCACTTCAAAAATTTATATGTCAAACTATTTTTGATAAATCTGAGAGTAACATGTGTTCTGTGAAAGAATTATTCATTTTATGGTACAACGATAATGATATTAAATTTTGTACAACCACTCATATTTTTAATACTATAATTACTACTCTTAAAAAGAGAAGTAGTTATCTTAGAGTGGGTTATCTGGTTACTGCAATTATTGACTATTATGGTGTAAATGTTGATGGACTAATTGTTATTATGGTTGAGTTTCTTAATCATCATCATCAAAAGAGAGTTAAGATCTTGACAGTCTAACAATTGGAACTTCGAGATGTCAACTCTAAAGCACATTTGAAGCATAAAACAGGGCAAGCTAATTTGAGCTTAGCACCACTTCAGCAACAAGTTGAAGACTCAACTAGTGAGGAGATTGAGGATGAGGAAGCAGTAAAATGGGAGAAAGTGCTTAATGTGGATTCAGAAAACAAAAAATTGTTGAAGGAGATGACACAAAAACAATGACGATAGCTTTGATACATTAAGAGGATCTATAGATACTTTACTACTTAAGGCATTCAAATCCCATCTCCAACACCGTCACCACCTCAATCACCGTAACGGGTTTCATGCTCTAACTTTTTTCTTTTTATTTTTGTTTTTTCTTGTTGATTTTTATATTCCTTTATGTGTTTTTTGTTTCTCCTCACATTGAGGACAATGTTTTGTTTAAGTGTGGGGAGGTTTGCATTGTTATTGTCATCATGAGTGTGAATTTTTCATGTCATATTATTAATTTTTGCTTAGGTTAACATAGTGTGAGCATAAATGTAAATCATTTCAATGTATTAATGGCTATAACTTGATGGAAGTAGTTTAGCTTTAAACATAATCATTGAAGTTATAAAGACATATTAGCTTGTGAAATTTTTGATCTAAGCATCCTAGGTTAAATATGCATGATTAATTAGGATATGACATCAGTTTATTCACCTTAGGAAATTTGTTAAATACATTTATAATTATAAGTCAATTGAATGTGTTAATATCATTAGTATTCTTCCACGAGGATGATTAGCTAAAAAGAAATGAGGTAGGCTATATGAATTGTGGACAAAAAAAATGTGCTTCTTAAGTAAATAACTATTCTGTTGGGCTTTAGGTTATGAATATAGCTAGTTGCTAGTTGAAAATGTGATATAACTGAGTATCTGGGGACATTCATGACAAAATGTTTATTTTCGTGTCAAAAGACTAGACTGACATTCCAACCAAGCTAATCAATAAAACATGACCTAGTTGAGTAATCGGGGAACATTCACAATAAAATATTTTCCTTCACGTCAAAAGACTAGGTCAACTTTAAAGAAAATTAAAAAAAGTGTAGTTTTGATAAATAAATCCTACCGATCTTTGAAGATAACAAGAATTTTCATGAAAAGTTATTTAGTGATAGTTGCAATTTTGATTGACTACTAATTATCAATGTGTGTGTTAATGTCTTGATTAGTATGTATATTCCAAAGTGCTTAGCCATAAATTGCGTACGTTAATCTGTTAGAACAACTTGAATGATTGTTGTTTGAGGTTAAATTGGTTTCATGAAGTTAGATTCTATTGTATCATTAATGCATATATATGATTGTATATGTTATTGTTTGGTTTGTTTAGTTTATTTGAGTTTGTATTTTTAATTTTGCTTGAGGACTAACAAAAGTTTAAGTATGGGGATGATGATAGTTGTAGTTTATATTATGTTTTGTTAAGTGTTTAGTGTGTTTATAGATGTTTATTATATGATTATTGAATGTTTAGTCTTAGAATTATGTTAATGTGATTTTTTTTTATGTTTCAAGTGTTATATGGTTTAAGGCATGATTTTAGACCTTAATCTTTTGTTCTTAAGGTGTTTTGATGCATTTGTTAGTGAGTAAAACCAGATGAATGAAGATTAAAGGAAGCTGGAACATGTTTGGGCTAAAAGGCAGGCTTATAATCATGTATGAAGTGTCACGATTGTGACAAAAGACTCTTCCCTAGTGTTACGATCGTGTATGTAGTGTCACAATCATGATAGAAGGTTTTTATGCTTGGTCACGATCGCAACACCCCTATCACGATCGTAACACCCCTATCATGATCGTAACACCCCTATCAGGATTGTCCATCTGTTTTGATATTTGGAGTACATTTTTAGGACAATGTGACCTAGATAAGCCCTAAACTTAACCTTAAGACATTAGCCACAATCTTACCAAATTGGGGAACAGGCAAGGAAGGCCAAAAAGGGAGCATTTGGAGTTCCAGCTATTCCAGCAACTTCAAAACCAGTCCATCTCAAGTTCTTTCTTCTTCCTTTGTTTATTTACTTTAATCTTGAAGTATGAACTGAGATTGAAGATGATATACATGTTTATTATGTTTTAATTTCATACTAGGATATGTTATTGACTCTTTTTGTGACTTTCTCATTTTTTATTTCAATGTAATGTTTTAGGTTTTGTGATATTTTGGTTTGCTTATACTTCAATAATAAATCAAGAAAGTAAGTAGATAGTAATCCGATTAGGTAGCATAATGAGAATTAATGACCTACTAAGTCACGAAAATATCAAATTGATAATCATACTAAGAGTGATCTTGTGTGAGAACTCAATTATTCGATAGATTGCTTAAGAATTAGTTGAAAATGTTAGGCTATTTTTATCAATCGAGAGATTGCAAATATGAAATTTTGTAATCAATTAGGGATACTTAATTGGGGTTACTGATTAAGTCTTAAGAGAGAAATCAAACCATTCGAAAATCTAGGATCGACACCCAATTGAATAAAAAATGGTTAAGGGAGCAAAATGACGATAGAATGAATCCTATACTTTCACACTTGATCATCCTTATTTTATTATGACAGTTCAAATGTTAAGTGGTTATGTGTTCAATTTCATTTGATTATTTTAATTTCTTAATCAATTTTCACAACCTTAGATAAAGGTAAGTTTCAATAATATGTCAAAAACTAATAAAAGTTATAAAATATTGGCAAACTAAGTATTTGGGGGACCAATGGAAAATGCTCACGAATCATTCTCATAATGCTAATAGAAGAATTATAATTTCTAATAGTTAATCATATTCAAATGGATTTACTGGATTCAAATGATTATGCCTTACACCTTAGCATTTTCTTTTTGCAGGAAAGGATAAACATGACCATTTCTTTTATATATGCCAAAAATTTTTCCTTTCAGAGAAGAATCTTATGGAACAATCTCAAAAACCTCAGTAGAAACATTACTAAACCTTAGATGATTTGTATGGATTTCAACTCGACACTTTACTAATATATTCCTATCATCATGCACATAAGTTCAAGCTATATTGAGAGAATGGCGACTCGAGAGGTAACTCGAGAGTATGGCAATTTAGGAGCTTTATGCAAACTTGGTTAGCTTGACTCCCATACACTTCCAGTTTACCTTCCTCCTCTTACACCCTCTCTTCCTCCTCTTCTAATGCATCTTTTGGAAAACCAAAACTATTCTTGCCAGGGGGGCATTCTAGTCCCACCACAACATATTTACTCTCCCACCATCTTTCTTTTCCATTTTGAACTATTACTTTTCATCTTTTTATACCTGTCAAAATTGTTTATTTCCCTTCTTAGCTTTGGTCCTTGATAATGCCATATTTAGATGAAAATGACAAGGATGAATTCCTAGCATTGCCTACCGGATCCTTTCGGATCCTCACCAAACCAAGCCCTACCCGACACCACCTCCACTACATCACTTATAGCCTTCACACCTCAGAAAAGCTAGAAGCAAGTAGTAGGGGATCGCCAAGCATCGAATCTCATCTTCAAATCCCCCATGGTGATAGATGGTAAGCGTATTATTTGTCCTAAGATTATAATACTAGGAGAGGGACCACGTAGTTAGGAAGCTACACTTGTTGGCTTCTTTCTTTATCAACACACCCATTCCCATTCATCCATAAATGGGCTCACTATTTATGGAAAAACAATTGCCTTCTAAACCAGGATAATCTAATCCTGTTCACCTTTAACACTGTCTCTCATTCTTAAAAAACTCTAGAGGAAGGCCCTTAGCATGTTGGTAACTAAATAGTTTTTTTTATAAGTTTAATAGCTTAGCTTAAAGCTAGAATTTATCAAAGTCTATAATATAACTCTCTAGATTAATTTCCAAAACGTCTCCCTAGAATATTGGACTACACAAGGATTAAGTATCCTTGCTAGATTGAAAGGGAAACCCCTCTATATTGGTGAGAACACTGCATAGAAAAAATGAGTACGATATGCTAGTATATGTGTGAGTGTTTAACTCTCCAAAGAGCTTCCAAATGAGATACCTATTATGAGATTACGAGAGGGAAATCAACTATGGGAGCCAATTGGGAAAATATCCAAACAGGGAGTTATCTACAGTTAATAGGGGAATGAATTAGCTATCGAAGAACTGATTAGCACCAAGTTTAAGGGCAATGCCAATATTATGCCCCCAATAGAAGCAAAGACTCTTATATATGTAATTGAACACACTTTTATTGAGGCTTATGATATTAATTAAGGATCTATCTTAGAAACATAAAATTTCAAATAATTTACCTTCTATAACTATAGACCCCACTGTTGAACACGGTTTCCTATGACTGTAATAGTTAGATCTGCTTTTTCTGGTGAAAAATCCAGACATGAATCTTCACCAACTTTTGAAACCAAAACTGAAACTCCTACAACCAAAAGTCACTCTCCCAAGTAACCTAGATAGGTAGGATATTTGCACAGAACATGAGGACTTAAATAAGCCATCTAAAACCTTAGAAAGGAGAAGATCTCAGAGGAGCAATAGTAAAGGCTCCAAAAATAAACTCTTTTAATATGTTAATCATTGTGTGGAATGTTAGAGTATTAAACTACTCTACAAAGCAAGCTGCTTTACCGAATTTTTTCATGAGGGAGAAGCCTCTAATTATAGGATTACTTGAAACTAAAATAAAATTAGAGAATGGTGCTAAATTAAATATTTTCTGATCTTGTTAGAAGCAGATTACCAAATTCTCACCAAAAAAACGTGAGAGAATTATGATTTGCTACAAGGTCTGTGCCAACAACTTTGAGTTCCAAAGAGCTAACTTATGGAATGATCTTATCACCTTTAACAGAGATATTGGCTTACCTTGGTTGATTTGTGGTGACTTTAACTCAATCCTATACAAGTCTGAGGCTCAAGGCAACTACAATATTAGGAACTTCTCTAAAGATTTCAAACAATTTGTGGATAAGTTATATGTGACAGACCTAAAATACATAAGCCACCAATACACTTGGTCAAACATATAAAACTCAAATTGGTTCATCCAAAAGAAACTTAATTAAGCTTTGGTTAATTTCAAATGTCTAGCTGAATTCCCTAGTATCCAAGCAATATTCCAAGATCCTCTCTTCTCCGATCATGCCCCAATTAAAATAAACAATCTATTTAAGCTGGCTACTAGCAAGTTTCCATTCAGTTTCAAAAACTAATTAGACAAAGATCCAGGTTTCAATGATGTTTGCAAGAAGGGTACTAATTGTTTCTTTAAAGTAATCAAGCAATTCATGTTTGTTCAAAAGTTGAAGGCAATCAAGAGGGAACTTAAGTTCCTAAACTCCTTAAGGGGCTTTATTGTCAAAATTCTATCGAAAACTAGAACTAAACTATCTGAAGTCCAAAAAATCCTTACAGTTTCACCACATAATCCTTCCCTTCTAGCTAAAGAAAAGTATGCTCTCTCTAACTATATGTTTACTGTCAGTAATCATAATTCTCTGCATCAATAAAGAGCTAGAGTAACTTGGCTCAAAGATGGTGATCATTGCTCCAAGTTCTTTTTCAATTCAATCTTGGCCCGAAAGAACGTAAGTAAGATTTGCTCAAATCCAAACGATGAGGGAGTGCTAATCTAGAACCACATGGGCATTCAACTAGAGGCTATGAATTAGTTTAACAAATTGCTTAGAACCCCATCTTAGCACGAGGCTCTTATACAACCCTTACTGAATTTATTTCGAAGATAATTAATAAAGCAAATTTTGCAATGTTAACTAAAGTTGTTGAGGATAAGGAGATCAAAGAAGCTATATTTAAGATGGATGGTATGAAAGCTCCTAGTCCTGACAGACTAAATGGCTTCTTTGACCAAAAATACTAAGGCACTACAAGTACATTTGTTAAATATGCAGTAAAAGAATTCTTCTCCAAAGGTGTGCTTCTTAAAAAAATCAATAAGAAATTCAAATGTCTAATACCCAAAGGTTCTAATCCCACTTGCTTTAATGAATTGACACCTATTACATGCACAAAGTTTCTTTACAAAATCATCTAAATAATCCTTACATCAAGATTAAAAAAAATTACTCCACTTATTAGTCACAACCAGAGGACTTGCATCTATAACCGACAAATTACTAATAACATATTAATTGTGCAAGAGCTTCTTAAAAGGTATATAAGAGCCAATTCAACTCCTAATTGCACTATCAAAGTCAACTTTCATAAGGCCTTTGATAGTGTTAGTTGGAACTTCATATAGAAAATGATGAAGGGTTACGGGTTTCCAACAATATACATTAGTTAGATCAAAGAATGCATCTCCATTACTAGTTATTTAGTTATGATCAATGGGATCCCCTCACAATATTTCAAAACTGGAAGGGTCTTAAGTAGGGGGACCCTCTTTCCCCCAACCTTTTCATCTTGTACATGGAAATGCTCAACTCTATAATCAATCATGAAGTGGCTTCTAATGCAAGATTCAAATACCATTCAAAATGCAAAAAAATTAGGTTAACTAACCTTTCTTTTACGGATAACTTGCTTCTTTTTTGTAGTTCCAAATTGGATTCTATCCACATTTACATGAAGGCTCTTAAAAAATTCAAATCTCTCTTTAGATTGCAAATTAACCTCAACAAAATTCAATTCATTATCTTTAAAAGAGTTTCCAACTTGGTTTCTTCAATCACTTCAATCACTGAAATGAAGGACAAATCACCACCTATTCTATCCCTGGGTCTACTTGTTTCAAAAAAAGGACTCACATTCCTCGAATCCAATCCAATTATAGAGACAATTCAAAGAAGAACCAACTCCTAGCTAAATCACTCCTTATCCTTCATATGGAAACTTTAACTCATAAATTCAGTTATCAACTCTTTGCACATTCAATAGAGTTCACACATTTTTCTCTCTAAGAATGTCATCAAGAAAATAGAAAAAAATTTTAAGAAATTATTATGGAACCATTTGAATGGTACAAAGGGAAGTGTTAAAATCAAATAGTCAGATATTTGTTATCCAAAAGCTGAAGGGGCCTAAATATTTCTTTAGTTAAACTTGCTAACTAAGCACTGATTCTAAAAAGACTTTGGTAGATTCTAGAGATTGGAACTCTTCATAGGTCAAGTGGATTCATTCCTACTTCCTCAAAGGTAGAAGAATATAAGAAGTCAATAAGATGTTGCCAATTCTTACTTTCTAAACCAATTATTTCACTTAAATTTTGAAGCTAATTGTAAAATTGATCATAGATTCTTTTTCTATAACTGATTTGGATAAATAGAAGCAACTTTTAAATTAATTTGTTTCCATACTAGAAAGCCTGATAAAGATTATTAAGGTTTTTATAAGATCAGATATGAAAGTATGATCAACCTTGAAGAGAAGTATAAGGTCATTTGTAAAACATAAATGCCCGTATTAGTGATTTGTTAATACTTGCACCTAGAATGAAACTTGAATGCCCTTATTCTCTCTATAATTCTCTTTAATGTCTTATTAAAGACTTCCATAATAAGAGAAAAAATATAAGGATATATGGGATCTCCTTGTCTATACCCCTTAGAGCTTTTAAAAGATTTACTAGGTTGACCATTCACCAAGATTTTAAAAGAAGAAGTGATGCATTGTGAGATCCACTAAATAAAGGTAGTAGGAAAATCCAATATATGAAGAGAGTTTAAAATAAAATCCCTATCCACATTATCATAAGTCTTCTTTAAATCTATTTTGAGGATGCAATTCTTGCTTCCTCTTCTTTTAGAATAGGTTCTAACATGTTCCTGCATTAATAAAATATTGTCAACCATAATTCTTCCTAGTACGTAAGCTCTATACGAAATGTCAACATAATTGTTAAGAACTTCTTTCAGACTTTGAGCCAAGGTCTTGGAGATGATTTGTGTTGCCACAAGAAATGGGTTGATAGTCAGAGAAACCCATCTACAAGAAGCAAGATCGAAGTGAGCATAATACAAAAAAGAGGTAATTAATTTTATTTATTTTGTTGGCATACAAATTGAAACTATCTATGTCATCTATCCGGAATGGAATTGACTTTGATGAAAATTTTTCTTTTTATGATTACATTGGTAATAATCCAGCAAAAGGTGTATTGTTTAGAGCAGGCTCAATAGAAAATACGGGATGGAATAACTATTATGTGGCTAGGAAATCTTATTTTTGGATATAAAGAATTACATGAACCTTTTATATGCAAGTTCCCCTTTCAAAGCCTTCCCAAGAGTTTGCCAAGCTGACCTTTCCTTCAGAATAATGAGATAAGGCTCTTAGGGCTTAAGGGAATGCTAATGAACACAACATAAAGCTAAGTGAGCACTCTTTAGAAGGGGAAAGGCCAACCAGACTCTCTCTCCCTTAAAATCAAACCCCTCTCAGGAATGAGGGTAACAAAAGTGCTATTAATTTCAAATAATATCTTTCCTTTGTTGAAAGATTCTAGTATAACATCAATTATGATATTCTTTGTCATATTCCAAGACTTGTTGAAAAAATAAGGGCTAAGGCTATTAGAACCAGGTGTCTTATGAGGATTCAATAATTTTAAGGAGTTTTCAATCTCCTGAATTGTAATAGGCTTGCTTAATGTTTCTGCTTCTTGTTGAGTAATACTATCCTATATAATTTATTTAAAACATGATTGAGAAGAGGTAGCATTAGCAGAAGTTGTCAAGATGTTTGAGAAATGCTCAAAAGCTCCTTAAAGCAATAGTCGATGGGAATTTAGTTCCTGATTATTTAGCTGTAAGGAGAAGATTCTGTTGATATTTTTCCTAGTAATAAAGCTCTATAAAAGAAAGTTATATTTTTATCCCACTTTATCCATTCAATCCAACATTTTTGTTACATCAATGAATGATCACACATTAGTGTACTAGAGATATGTTACATAACTAACCTTTCTTAATTTGGAAGGTCAACAAATATGGGGTCATTTTATAGCTCAGTTTGAATTCTATCAAGTGAAGTTCTAGCAGTTTCAAGGAGATGATGAATGTTGCTGTTCTAAAAGAGCAGTTTCATCTCTTTTTTAATTAGTGAAATCTTCCTATAATACAAAATTTTTAGAGCCTCATATGAAAACATTTAATCCCTCACAATGCAGAACTCAAACTTAGTTAGATCAGCAAGAAAGTTATTGAATCTAAAGGGGAAGAGGGGTTTTACATAACCAAGATGAGTGATAATAGCATAATGGACTAAGATACTTTGGTTTGTGAAGGTGGAGAAGCTTCTCGGATAAGTGGAGAATCAATTTTCCATGGTCTTATCAAGTTTTTTCCTAATAAAATTATCCCCCATTTGCTTATTATGCCAAGTATATAAGTTTACTCCACAAGGTAAGTCAGATAACTAAATATCAAATTGACATTAACTCATATTAGAGTAATGAATACATATAAATCTTACATATTATGTCTTTTCAAGATTGATGAAAGCATTGAACTCACATGTAATTAGCTAAAAAAACAAAGATGTATATGTCAATGACTTGAGTTGATTCCATAAAAAGGATCTCCAATATGTACTATTATAAGCATAAATATAAAAGGATTGACATACTCAACTTGAATACATATAAATCTTGCACATTGTGTCTTTTCAGGATTGATGAAAGCATTGAACTCACATGTAATTAGCTAAAAAAGCAAAGATGTATATATCAATGACTTGAGTTGATTCCATAAAAAGGATCTCCAATATGTACTATTATAAGCATTAATATAAAAGGATTGACATACTCAACTTCTTATTATAGACTTTTAAATGAATTAATTGATGTGAGGTGAGCCTTGTAGTAACATTGATAATAGAAGAGTTATACACAATCACGGTTATTCCATTTAGATGATGCATATAATTGGATATCAAATTCTTATGCTTTGAAAAAAAGTGAAGAAGATTGAAATTGTGTTGCTTCATTTAAGTCTCCGAAATTCCCACCATAACCACTTTATTTCCAACTAGCAAGCTTTTTACCAAAAGTTTTGTGTAAGTGGCATTAGTCCCTCTGATGTTCCAGGCTAGAATAATCATGATTTAGATTTCCCAATTGGGACCTTTTTCTTCCTACCTGATCTCCTTCTAATTATAGGTTCAAATTCCTTTGTATGCTTTATAATTCTATTTGGAGTGCCTTGTTTAGTTACATTATGTGTTAGTCAAAAGGACTTTACGATGATTAATTTTGATTACAATCAAA
>JAOTJB010000007.1:5649490-5659629 GCA_027123815.1 Erythroxylum minutifolium | reverse complement strand
ATAAATCGAGACCTACAAACAAAGATAATATAGTTTAGATCATAAATGTATCATCTTAGTTTGCCACACTTTATTTTTTCATTCATATTAGTAAGGTATTAGATATGCTTGATTGTATTAAATCTGTGTCACAAATGACACATGTATTTGATACTTATTGGTATCGAAAGCCTTGTGGGACAAAATGATGGACTTCTGTTGGATCACCTATGGCCCGAGAATTCACAATACGCAGCAAAATGGACCATAGGACTTCGTGTCTTCTGCCTTGGTTAACAGAAACTACACAACAAGAAGTGTAACCGAAATTACCTCTTGAAGCGCGCAGTTTGGATTCTTTTCAAATATGTTGATGCTGCAGCTCGTGGACATCCTCTACCGGTATCCACATGAGGATGAACGATCTGGGCAGTAGCTAATGTGTGCTAGCATGTTCTAAAAAACTTTAGAACTTCGCACAGTTTTCTCTCGGAAAAAGAATGAGTTGTTAAGTCAAGAGGACTTTACAATGAGTAATTTTGATGACAATCAAATAATAATAATATTAGAAACAAATGAATGCTTTTGACAAGTGTGTTAAGTATGCAGACAAAGTACAAAACACAGACGCAGAAGGAAACACAGACGCAAAGACAACATAGACACAAAGTCGAAATACAGACACGAACACAATATAGACGCAGACGCAAAGACAATATAGACGCAGACGCAAAGACAATATAGACGTAGACGCAGACGCAGACGCAAATACAACATAGATGCAGATGCAGACACATAATCAAAATACAGACACAAAGAAGACATAGATGATACCATAAAGATATATTAGCACGTCAAAACAGTTATTTAGTCAGAGTTAGTTATAGAACTCAACTAAATGACGGTTATCAAGAAGCGGTTATCAAAGATCAAGAAGCAGTTAGAGACGAAGGCTATAAATACTAGTCATAGTCAAAGATGTTACATTCTTAGAAAAAGAGAAAAATCTTAGACAAGTTAGAAAGTTAGACAATCTAAGAGAAACTCTGTAGTGCGATACGAAGAGAGCTAATCTTACTATAACAAAAGCTCACAATCTTTTTCTAATGAGAGAAAGAAAAGGCTGATAGCCTGGAGAGGCTAAGATAGTTGAAAGAATACTTTGTAAGAGACCTGAAGAGGCTCTGGAAGGGAAGAAAGAATACTTGTAATCGTTTGGAGTATAGTGAAACACTCAGACGAAATCTGAGTACTAGACGTAGGCCACGGTTTGGGGTGAACCAGTATAAAAATTACAGTATCTATCCTTTATCATTTACTTCAGTTTATTTTGTTGTTAAACAATTGTAAAGAAGTTATTTGCGATTTAACTAAGTAATAATTTTCATATAAACTTTGTGATATCTTTTTAACAAGAAATAGAAGTTCTTAACAAGATTCTATATTCACCAACTGGATACACCATTCAACCCCCCCTTCTTGTGTATTAAGTTTCTTATACGTAAAGTCTATACTAACGTGTGATTTACTTCATTATGCTCATATATTGACAAATCCTCATTAAGTATTAAAATCTTTTTTTTTCTTCACTAGAACTATTGAGGCTACTATTTATTTACCACTGTTTGAGAGTTTTCATGAACGCAGACATCCATAACTTGTGTTAACGGACCATCCTCATCTATACAAAGTACCATGACCTCTTGATACTCTCCACTCTTAAAGGTTCTACCAATTGTTTTCCATATTTTTTTAGTGGTGAAATGTGGTTTCCAAGCATATTAGACTCTTGCATTATCTTTATATGGTTCTAAGCTTTCATCTAGTCGAATGATGGAAATGCATTCAGGTAAATCAGTCATGAAGGAAAGAAAAACACATATTCTAGCAAATTAAATCCTCCTTAGCTTAGCTGTAGCTTGATCTAAGAATATAGGCTTTCTAATGAAGCTTGAAATATGACTGAGTCCAAAGGTAGTATAATACTCGAGTGGAATTCTATAAATGCATATCCAAAATGGAATATATAATGTTTAATTTCCTCCATTCTAAATCCAGGTCTCTAATATGTACAATTAAGGGCTTATCCCATATATGCCATGGTATTGCCTGAAGAACCTTCTTGGCATCATCCAGATTGGAAAACCTAAACAAAAATACATCATTAGTATTTATGAGGATATCTTGTAGTCGCATAGATTTCCAATTATTCATGGCCCATTGCTTCATTATGGGAATGCCACTCACCAATCAATAAAGAAACCAAGAAGTATAGAGTTCCACCTGCTAGCTCCTACTCCAAGAACTTCTAAGGGTGGGGTAAACAATCCTGGAATCAAAGGCCTCAGAGGGAGGAGAGTAATTGAGCTTATAACCAAACAATTAGCTGTAGGACATAAACTAACAATAAGAACTAAATGTGTTACAATTACTTACATGAGTAGAATCTTGGCAAACCAACTTGAACACGTAATCCTGAGCTAGCAAATTAACTACTGTTTGAATAAGATTATTAATATACTAACTAATCTATTTAGAAGACTCTCAGATTAAATAATTGACTCCCTTTTTATATTAATAGATGAGCTTGTGAGGCTTTAAATTAAAAAAAAGAGTTATTAAACCTATAAAATGTTGTCATCATAAATACGACCTTTTAGTTTAAAGAATTATATATATAACATCAAAAATGAAGTCATTTTTTTGAAGTTATGGTTGAGCTATGTGTAAGGCCAGGCCAACTTTATTAGGCCGACCACTGATTGACGTTTGGTTATATGTAAGTTTTAATTATTAACCCTCAATAATCTGCAAGCGTAGTGTTCATTAGCATAGTATCAATGGTATCGATCCCACGAGTAGGAAACTAATATAATACTAAAATTTAAGGCCATAAACAAATAATAGAAATTCATGATGCAATAAAACTAATACGAAACTTTAATTCAATCATTCAAATTAAGAATCAAACACAAAAATACTAATTATTAAACAATTTGAAACACACCCAAGAATCAACCGAAGGATCCAGGGAGCTCTGGACTAAATATACATATTAATCAAGACCCAAATGTCAAGTTATTTACCCTTTTTTAGTTGTACACACACATTAATAATTATTTGATCAGTCAAACTTTGTAACTACTCTTAAGTACAGTTTCATAAAAAGTTAAGCTACTTATAATTTCATTAGGTTTTATTAGAAACCATTTTTATTACTTTTTGTGGACATGGACCTAGTCTTTTTACACGG
Source organism: Erythroxylum minutifolium (assembly GCA_027123815.1). NCBI lineage: Eukaryota > Viridiplantae > Streptophyta > Magnoliopsida > Malpighiales > Erythroxylaceae > Erythroxylum > Erythroxylum minutifolium. The sequence continues at coordinate 5,656,397 of JAOTJB010000007.1, read as the reverse complement.
AGGCAAACATCGATGATGAATGTCGATATGGTTAATCGACTAATTCATGTTTTTATTAAGTTACTTGGTTAGAATGTCATTATAGCCTTTTTACATAAAGGCATACATTTGTGATGCGTGTTGATTCAGTTACTCGGCTACATGACATTCTCAACTGGCTACTAGCTCTATTCATAACCCGAAGGCCAACATGATAGTTATTTATTTAAGATTTATAGACATTTTTTAATGCATACCTTATTACTTTAGCTACTCGTTTTGATGAAAAAATACTAGCAAAATTACTTGAGGTGGAAGACCTAAAATTGTGAATGAACATGACAAATTATAGGGTGATAAACTAATACTAAATCCTAATTAACTTGCATATTTAGCCAAAGAACCCAGATCACTAATTTCAAAAGCTAATAACTCTTCGCAACCTAATAGATTATGTTCAAAATTAAAATCAATTTCATTCCATCTAAGCCATCGACATATTCACACAATTCACAATATGCAACCTAACAAACTATCATAAAATATACAAAATTCACACCCAAAGCAAAACACACAACCCTCCCCACACTTGAACAATACATTGTCCTCAATGTGAGAAGGAGATAAACAAACACACTTGGAAAGAAGTAACATAAAATAAAACAAAAATAAAGACTAAATTTAAAAGAAAAAGGTTGGAATCAAAGTCTCATGGTGATGGACGCAGGGATTGTGTCAGAGGTGAGAACAAATCCACTGAACTGAGATTATTATCTTATCTTGGAATTGCTTAAAGAAGTAATATAAAATAAAACAAAAATAAAGACTAAATTTAAAAGAAACGGGTTGGAAACAAAGTCTCATGGTGATGGAGGCGGGGATTGTGTCAGAGGTGAGAGCAAATCCACTGGATGCCTGAGATTATTTTCTTATCTTGGAATTGCTTAAAGAGAGAGGGAGAATTATTGATCCCAGATCAATTCAAATTACTAAAGTTTTATTTAAAATTCAAAACAATTCTAACTAAACCTAACAATTTCAATCGAACTACTGAATGTGCTAATTTATGGTCATTAGCTTAACCTTACATCCATAGAGGTGTCTTAATTGGTCGAATAGAAGGAAATCACTTCCTTGTCCTTGGGAATCGCTCCTCTGAGATATAGTTTGCAATGATGCCGGTTGACCTTAAAAGTTTCCTTTTTAGCATTTTCTAATTTGAGGGCTCCATGATTGAAAACTTGAATGATCATAAAAGGTCTACTCCATCGACATTTTAGCTTCTCTATAAATAGTCTTAACCTTGAATTATATAGCAAAAGAACGTCTCGTAATTTAAATTCCTTTTGTTTAAGAAAAGAATCGTGCCATTTCTTTAGCTTTTCTTTATAGAGTTTAGCATTTTCGTACGCATTATAACAAAACTCTTCAAGTTCGTCCAGTTGCAGAAGTCACTTTTTGTGCGCTTGCTTCTGATCAAAATTATCGCCTCGTACGCCTGATGTTCTAGTTTGACTGGCAATTGACAAGCTTTTTTGTATACAAGCCTATAAGGATTTGTTCCGATAGGTGTTTTGAAAGTAGTCATATAAGCCTATAAGGCACCTTTTAGCTTTATTGCCCAATCCATCCAGGAGTTGTTCACCGCCTTTTCCAAAATTTGTTTAAACTCTTGGTTGACAACTTCCACTTGACCACTAATTTGCGGATGGTAAAGTGTAGCAACACAGTGGTGCACTTGATATCTTTTTAAAAGGGCATCAAAAGATCTGTTGCTGAAAAGTGTACCTCCATCACTTATTATCGTGCGTAGCACTTTAAACCAATTAAATAATCGTTTGATGAACTTTACGCTACCTTTCCATCATTGGTTGGAGATGCCACTACTTGAGCCCAGTGCGAGACATAATCCACCCCCACTAAAATGTACATTTTTCCCATTAAAGATAGGAAGGGACCCAAAAAGTCGATGCCCCATACATCAAAGGCTTCCACTTCTAAAATGTTGGATAAAGGCATCTCATCTCTTTTACAGATGTTACCTATTCTTTAGCATCAATCCCATTATGCCATGAAAGTTTGAGCATCCTTAAATAATTTTGGCTAATAAAATCCACTCTCGAGCATCTGAGCTACCGTTTTGTTAGCTCCATAATGTCTAGCATATTGACCTTCATGACATTACTTTAAGATGTCCAACATTTTCTTGTCCAGAACACATCGTCGCATTAACCCATCAGCACATGTTCTATATAAAATTGGCTCATCCTATAGATATCGGTTACAATCATATAGGAATCTCTTCTTTGCTGGTAAGATAAATTAGAAGGAAGTTTACTACTGGCAACATAATTCATGATATCGATAAACTATGGTGTAGCCAAACTTTCGAGTAGCATCAGGGTTTCATCAGGGAAATTTTCATTAATATCTTTGCTTTGCTTGGCTTGCATTCCATTCCTTCCAGTCTAGATAAGTGGTTTGTAACCACATTTTTTGCTCCTTTTTTATCTCTCATTTTTATATCAAATTCCTTTAAAAGTAACACCCATCGAATGAGTCGTGGTTTTGCATCCTTTTATTGAAAAGGTATTTTAACACCATGTGAACAGTGAATACAATTACTTTTGATGCCAAAAGGTATGGTCAAAATTTATCACATACGTACAATACTATAAATAATTCCTTCTTTATGGTGGTGGTATTAAGCTAAGGTCTTGCAATTGGCATAGTAAACCGCATGTAACCTTTTGTCTTTCCTTTAGCCCAATAAACAACCTATAGCTTGGTTGCTTGCATCGCACATAACCTTAAATGGAAGTTTCCAGTCTAATGGTGGTAGAATTAGTGCTGATGTTATTGCCTCCTTTAATTTGTTGAAGGAAAACATACATTTGTCAACAAACAGAAAGGGCATATCCTTGACTAACAGGTTTGTCAAAGGTCTTGCAATTTGCAAGAAGTCTGTGATAAATCGACGGTAAAGCCCTACATAACCTAAGAATCCTCGCACACCTTTTACATTGCTTGGTGTTGGAAGTTTCTCTATAACTTCTGTTTTTGCTCTATTGACTTCAAATCCTTAATGTGAGATTTTATGCCCAAGCACTATCTCCTTTTGTACCATAAAATGACATTTATCCCAATTCAGCGCCAAGTGTGACTCTTCACATCTTTGAAGAACTCTGTCCAAATTGGTTAAACACATTTTGAAAGAGTCTCCAAAATTTGAAAAATCATCCATGGACACCTCCATTATATCTTAGATCATATCAGCAAAGATAGACATTGTACATCTTTGAAATGTAGCCGAGGCATTACATAGTCCAAAAGGCATCCGTATGTATATGAAGGTACCATAAAGGTGGATGAATGTGGTCTTTTCTTGATCATCAGGGTAGATAATGATCTGATTGTACCTCGAATATCCATCTAAGAAGTAATAAAACTAATGACCAGCAACCCTTTCTATCATCTGGTCTATGAACGAAAGAGGAAAATGATCTTTCTTAGTCACTGAGTTGAGTTTGTGATAATTTATGCACTCTCTCCATCCTGTGACCGTTCTTGTTGAAATTACTTCTCTACTCTCACTTTCTATTACCTTCATTTCACCATTTTTTAGGTACACATTATACTGGACTGACCCATTCACTATCGGATATGGGATAAATTATCCCTATATCTAAGAGTTTGATTATTTTCTTCTTGGCCACCTCCTCATGTTAAGGTTCATCCTTCGTTGATGCTCCCTCACTATTATACATCCTTCTTTAAGATTTATTTGGTGCATGCAAGCATTTGGGCTTATATCTCAAATACGAAAAATCTGTCATCCGATGGCTTTCATTTGCTTTCTCACAATTACTACCACCTTACTTTCCTGTTTCTCATTTAATTGATTTGAGATGATTATCGGTAACGTTTGACCTTCAACTAGAAAGGTATATCTGAGATGTGTAGGTAAAGGTTTAAGCTCTAATGTGGGTGGTTTTTCTATGGATGGTGGTATAGATACTTTAGTTTGGACTAATTTATCTTGATTTATTTAAACATCTGACTCCTCCATCTCATCATCTCCTTTAGACTCAAGTTTCTCATATCCATTATTTGTCTTTATTGCCATTGAGTGTACTTCTGTGATGCAACTCTAATAGTTATGCATTAGTGTGTGTTTTTCTAAGTATTTGACATATGTTTCTTATATAATAGGTTATTATTGTTGTGTTTTAGGATTTATTTTGTATGTTTTTGTTTAATTTGATATTCATTGTTATTATTTTAGGTTTGATGTTAATTTAGGGTAAGAATTGATCATTTTGATGTACGAATGAAGGGTGGCCACTTTTGTGATTGAGCTAGGGACCAAGAGAGGAGAAGATAAAAGGAGGAATTATAATACAAGAACCCACGATCATGGGATTCGTGCTAATTCCCAGGATCGCGGGATACCTAGCTCGAAGATACACATAGATTTTAATTATTTTTAGGTTTTTATGACTATATAAGGTCATAAACCCTAGGGCTGAAGAGGGCATCATGGAGACTTGCCTCCTTTAGTAAAAACACAGATTTAGAGTCTTGAAAGAGGTGGAGAATCAAGATTTTTCATTTTAAATTTGGAAAAAGCACACCAACGTCAGATTTTCCAGATTCAGGTAAAGAAGAGGAGGAGTTTGCTTCATCTAGTTTTATTTCATTTTTCTCTTCTAGCATTTGTATTATAGATTATTTGATTGTTGGGGATGTTAATGACATCATGAGTGGCTAAGTTATTTATATAGATTACTTTTGAACTACTTGTTAAACTCCTATTTTGTTGATCGAATAAATGAAGCTTTTGATGAATGTTGAATTTATACCTTGCAATATATTGAGAAATTGAGTTGGGTAATTTGTGTAGAGTTGTACAATGAGAATTGGCACTCTATAGATCTACATTTATCGAGTTAATTTATTGGTTAGAAGAGAGATCTTGGCTAATGAATTGATTACCCATATTATAACTTCATTAATAGTTGAATTGGTGGATTGATTTTGTAGATTGAGAGATTTCTTAATTATCTCCATTCAATTTGGTTAGAGACAATTAATTACACCTTGAGAGAGGGTAGTTAATACATTAGGACATCTTAGGTGAGTCACAATCCAATTAACAAGATAGGAGGGAGATAAGATAGGGAAAAAGTGATATCTAATTGTTAAAATCTTGAATTCCAAGTTTCTGCTCCTTTGCGTTATTAATTATTCATTGTTAGTTGTTTGATTTAGTTTAATTTATCAATTTATAGTCACTAAAATTCATTCTTAAACAAAAAACAACCTGAATTAAGTAGTGCCTAAGTATAATCCTTGTAGGATCGATATTCACTTTTTACTTCAAGTTATGACCCGTATACTTGCAGTTTTGAACATAAAACTAATATTTTGTATTTCAATCAACAAACTCTCAAATGTTCTTACAAATTTTGAACTATAATTTCAACCTTCATGCATGCATTGCTTGCTGTTGGGTTCTTTAAAGCCTTATTCATATTGATTTTGATCTGATCTTCACTTATTCAAAGTTTTAATTTCCCTTTGTGAATGTTAATTATGACTTTCCCTGTATTTATAAATGGTTAACTAAGGATCATTGGATAGTTCTTATCTTCTTCAAAATCGAGAACCTCAAAATCTACAGGAATAATGAACTTATCCACTTGCATCAGAACGTCTTCCACTATTCTAAATAGTCTTTTAATAGATTGATCAACTAACTGAATTAACATCGATGTTGGCTTGACCTCACCCAGCCCCAACTTCTTGAATATCTATAAAGGCATAAGATTAACACTTGCTCCTAAGTCGCACAAGCACTTTGTGAATTCAAATTCACCAACCACACAGGGTATTGGGAACCTCCCTGGATCCTTCATTTTAGATGGCATCTAGTTGGTGACTATAGAACTGTAAGTGTTAGTTAGATCTACCGTCTAATTATCTTCCTAACTACGCTTATTTGACACTATGTCCTTTAAAATTTTTGCATATTTAGGCATGTGTTCCAAAGCCTCTACAAATGAGATATTTATCTATAATGTCTTTAATTTATCAACGAATTTTGCAAATTGCGCATCTAACTTCTTCTTTTGTAATCATTGAGGAAAAGGAATCTTGGGTTGATATGGTAGAGGAGCGACATAAGGATGGCACTTGCTCATATTCACTTCTTTCTCCTTTTCTTGATATTTCTTAACAAGAGGGAAGGGATCCTCTATTGTCTTTGCGGTGGTTCAAGTTTCTTCCCACTTCGAAGTGTAATAGCCTTTAGTTGCTCCCTCGGTTTTGTTCCCGAAGTGCTAGGAAGAATTCCCACATTTCGCGTAGAGAGAGTGTTTGAAAATTAGTTTATTTGGACCTCTGGATTGTGGATTGAAGAGGTATGGTTCTTTTTTAGTTGTTCAAATCCGCCTTCCAGATTCTTTTATGCATCGTCTAAGATTCCAAGCTTGTCTAAAAATTTTTCTAGTTTAGATTCCATTGAACTCAGTTTATCTTGCTAGAAACCTGGTGATCCTTGAGGTCTGAACTGTCCTCCAACATTGTTCGTGCAAGAGAAGTTAGGGTAATTCTTCCATCCTGGTTTGTAAATGTTAGAGTAGGGATTGTTTCCCCCTCCTTGTCCATGTTGAGCTCTTATATAACTAACTTACTCTAGATCGTTATCCTTCATCAAGAAGTAGTCTACCATATCATGGTCCATCTATCCACAGAGTTCACACTTTAATTAAACAACTTTTACCGAAGCTGAGGACAAAGCCCTCATATTGTTGAGCTATCGAGTTAAGTTGTCAATTTTTGCCTACATCTTGTAGGAAAATCCCGGTGTGCCCATCACATGGACACGGTGCGGAAAACAAAAATTTTTGTCCCGGGACCTTCCCGA
>JAOTJB010000007.1:5603022-5638152 GCA_027123815.1 Erythroxylum minutifolium | reverse complement strand
GGATTTTCATTTGCATCCACATTATTTGTTCTAAATCCAATCCCCCTTCAAACTCATTTAAGCTCACTGACGATTGTGCTTCATTAGCCCTTGAGGTGCTACTATTCAACAGTTCCCCATGTCGTCTCCACTCAAAATAATTTGGGACAAACCCTCTTCTCAGCAAATGTCCATTCACTTCATCAATAGGAAGGAAATGAATGTGCTTGCACTTTTTACATGGACATCTAATCTTTGGCCCATCCATATATGCAAGTTGGGAACATGCATAATGAATAAAAGCTTCAACTCCCTTAACAAACTCAGGATTAATGAAACCATATCGTGACAATCGTCTATACATCTAAGATCTATCAACATGACTCATTTCTGTAAAACTATTTAATTAAAACAGTGATTCCATAGTTAGTATCCTTCGTATTCTCCAAAATTTACAGAACATCTAAACTTTACACAAATTCCCCTATGTTAATGAGTTTGCATTAATCAAATCGAAGTTGATTAAGGCAAACTGATCAAACTATAACATCTCAAACTAATTCGACAAACAATAAAAATAGACTATTAAAGAAAAACATAAAACTCATTAATGATTAGAAGAATATTCTAAGCAATAACACAAAATGAAGACCTCCTTTTCATTTATACAAAATCCAAAGGTATTATAATCATATTATTAAAGAAATACATATGGTAAATATTCAATAGACGACTAACTTGGATGGATGGATAATTTCAGACTACAACGAAGAAAGATGAGCGAGACTCTCTAACACAATATAAGGCCTACAAAAAAGAATATCAGATATTTAATATAAGATTAAGAAATTAAAATGTGATAGCATTACATGATAGGATTTAAAAGTGTGGTTCTTGTCAACAATAATGATAATATTTTGATGTAAGTAAATAAGGCATCAAATAGGAAAATCAGTAAACTCAAATATTCATTATCTAAATTCATTATAGGTATTGAAATTATGAATAACATGCTTGGAGCATAAAAGGCTTATAATGATAAATAAAACAATTCTAAAAAATAACTCAAAATTTTGATAAAATAATTAAAAATTTTGAATTATTTTCATTATTTAACAATAAATTATTATATATAGACATATATTATATATAGTAATTATTATATATAGAAATAATTCGAATATAATAAAAATAACTATAATGTAATAAAAATATATATAAACTACAATGGATAAGATATAAACAAAAAAAAGTTAAATTAAATAAACTATAACTATAAATTAAGAATTTTAATTATATAAATAAACTAATTATATAAATCGTTATCCTTATGAATTATAAACAGAACTAGACTATTCTAAATTTCAAGTTTCTCAAATGAGTAAGAATAATATAAAGAACGTGTGAAAAAGAAATTACAAAATAATTCATAATAGTTCAATAATCAAACATTGTCTACGTTCCTAAATCTCTTTTAGGAATCCATTGAAATCTTTTTTCAACTAGGCGAAGAGGAACATCCTTACAATAATCTTTATTTAAATAAAAAGTAACATTTATACAATCTTTCTTAAAGATGACAGTACCCTAAATCCTTCTTAGATCGATTAACTATAAGCGATACAATGCCAAATTTTCTTAACAACTTGAATAAAATGTGCTTATTAATGCTCAATGGTTCATAATCACTTCATAATGAATGATTGATTACTTGTGAATACTTGAGAACTATTATAAAAGTGTTATTGTAACTTTAGAATATCATAAAGATGTTTAAAACCTAAATGCTCAAGTATTTATAATCATAAAAAATTCAAATTATCATTAGACACAAAATCTACTCATAAAGTGAATTGATTGATCACACCCAATATTACTCAACATGCATCCAAAAGGGGAGGATGACTATTCATAAAAGTTGAATGAGCATTATTAATATCGAAATGCAATTGTATCTTTAAATTAACATAAAACAAGTCCAAGTGTTATCTAAACATGGAAGTCTCTATCTAAGCGACATTTAATCAAACAACTCATAGGCAATATGTATTATCTAATTATAAAACAAATGCATTTTTCCATTATTTACTAAAAACAATACATATAAACAACAAATAAACTGACAATGACACAAAAAAATGCATACACCAACAATCATCACACAAAAACCAACCACCCAACACCTAAGATATACATATATATAACCATATAAGAGCTTCATTTTTTGGAGACAAAATAAATCCAATAGAGAGCTTACCAGAAAATGACGCATGATAGGCTGCAAAAGAAGTAGAAGTCGACGGTGGGAGCAAAGAAAATCACACAAAACCATCATAGCCGAGGGAGGAGAGAAGAAAAATAGTAGAGGGGGAGGGGGGTCGGGTTAAGATGATAACTAACACGACATCATTTGGATTAAAACCAAACGATATTTTATTTATAAACAAATCGTCATTTACCTACGAAACATATTTTTCGTCGATATTCAAATTCACCAAATATCATGCCATGTCTTGCTGCCTTATTTTGTGACGGATTCACTATTCTGTCGGTAATTTGTAATTTCTCATAGTGTTTTAACGACAGAGAGTGTTCACCGTCAGAAAATTAATGGCGGATTATATACCACCGGTAAACAACCGGCGCTGACTATTAAATAAAGCATATTTTAGTGACTGAACTATTTCCATTGGCAAATTTCTGACGTTATTTAATTGCGGGAAACGTTTCCGCAATTTTTACCGATAGGCATGGTTTGGTCGTCACTATATTTCATCGTAAAATTTACGCAAATGTTTTCCCTCTACCTTTACCGATGAGAATTGTGTCCATCACAAAATGACAATTTTCATGACACTTTTACCGACAGATAATGTTTTTTTGTCGGTAATTAGCTTTGATTTTGTTTCCTTCAATAAATTTCCACCACTAATGTATGATTTTCTTGTAGTGTTTCTTTCTTTAATGTTTGTGTCTTATTTTTAGGATTTCGATAGTCATTATTATAGCCACCATACACAATGGAATGACTGAGAGGACAATATTCTTATGGGGATTATGGCATGCCATCACTTAGGACAACTCTAGAAGCTTGGATCAAGGTAATAGTGACATGTATTTGATAGCTTATCAATATCCATGAAATTTTGTGACATTTGTAGAGTTCATCACCATAATCTTTAATATTCAACATCGAACCATAACTAGGAGCATTCGAATTGTATAAATTGGCCTTAAGATACCTATTACAAGAATACTCATAATCTAGAGTGGAGAAATCATTACAACTTTGTATAGAATAGTCATGCTTCATTTAGATTTCTAGAAAAACTATAACAAAAGGAAGAGGAATATCTTAGAGATGTCTTAATAAAAGGCACTGCTTCAAGTGAGGTTGCCCTCTATAGACTCCAAGAGAAATTGGCTTCTTTCGAATACACCAAGTTAAACTTAAGGGATCATATGAGCGTATTAATTGTCTATAGGGGAAAGGAGTCAAATGTTGAATACATAGAGGAAGCTACGATTGAAGAAGAGAAGGAAGAAGATTCAGTAGGGAAGATAAGGGTTAAAGAAAAAGAGGAAGTCGTTATTCAAGAATAGATGGAAGAAGACAAGGAAGAGGAGAAAGAAGAAGATGAAGAGGAGGAGCTAAATAAGGATGTTGTTAAGGAACTATCTACAATCATCTTAAGAAAGAAGGGCTCCTATTTTCCGTAAAACATATTATCATAGTTAATCCAAGATCTAGGGGGTTTTGTTATTCGTTTTTGTATTGACAATTTTTTACTAAAGAGGAGATTAATGGAGTTCAATGGTTTTATTAATTTGAAACCTTTTTAATTGATATGGGAATCTAACATTCCATCTCCTTAGAGGCCCAATGTCCTCACTGGCCCATTGGCCTGGATCCACCCCTTGGAGGCCCAGCGTCCTTGCTGGCATATCGATCGAGAACTGGCTCTAACACCATTTGTAATAGTTCGGACCACCCTATGGAAGAAAGGATCACCATCTTAAAAAATGGCACTTCATCGTCTCTCTTGGCTTTAAGGATCAAAACATCGAGGTTTGAGGAATTATTATTGAAAACCTTGTCAAGGATGATGCCTTCCTTAACTTGCTAGGCATGTTTCGAATAATTGCTGTCCCTATAATTGGAAAATTCCATAATTTGCTCAACTTGTTATTAATATCATGTATAAGAATAATTGAATAAATGATATCCTTTAATGTGATATTATTCTTTTGTTCAATTTATTGAAATTTATATAATTTTTCTTCATATATATACTGCTCAACATTTTGAATTAATAATATTTACGTACGATTTAATTTTATAATAATAAGCAAATAACACAATAAAAATATGTTGATACATCTTATACAAAATGTAAAAAATAATAAATTGTTACATTATAAAAAACGTAGTAAATAATATTTTGCTACGTTATGAAAATGTAGTAAATAATATTTCACTACATTATGATAAGCGAAGCAAATAATATTTAGCTACGTTATGAAAAATGTAGCTAATAGTATATAGCTATGAAGATTAAAAAAACGTAAGTAGAAGTTTTTGGCTTTGTTTTATTTTCATTGCCAATCATTTTTTGTCAAATTTCTTCCCTCTATCTTCGATTGATATTCAATTTTTAGTTACAGTTTTTTAATTCTTTAGATACTTTTTTGCTACAATTTCTGAAAAAGTTGTCTATAATTTTCAATTACTGGTAATTGGAAACATTTAATTTGATGATGCCAGATCGTTACTAATAACTGTAGGTGACGTTTTTCCGACAATTAACTACATTTATTGCCGGAGCAAAAAGCATTCTTTGTTACAGTGTACTTAACTCTACAGCACTTGTAAAGTTCTATCAATTAAATATTATTGGAGTCCAAAGATTTGTAAATAACGACATTGAGATAAGTTGCTTTCATAAATAATTTGAAGGAAACGGTAAGAAAATATTTAAATTTTAGAATAAGGTAAAAATTTAAAAATATAATTTATTATATCTTATTTTATTATTTTACAAAATTTTAAAAACTTTATTCAAAAATTTATACAAAAAATGATGGGACTCCGGCTCCGACATCTCAACATGCTAGTCGAGCTCTGATACGGTATTTCTCTGAACTTTTTGGCAGGAAGTACGTTTGAAAATTGCAGGTTCTCCTTCGAAGGTTGATCATAGAAGGTGGGCATGATCTTTTTTCTTGACATGACCGCCACCATTACTAATGCATATCCATCTAAAGAGGTATATACGTGGCTTAGTTTTTATTCGCATCTTTTTCTTTAATTTCTTACGTTACGTATGTTTCAAATCTAAAACATTCAGCTGAATTAGGAATACGTTATAGTAATATTTAGATATTTGTTTTAAAAATAAAATCTTAAATGAAATTTATAATACATGTTATATTCAATTAAAATTTTAGCAATAGAAACGATAAAGTTAAATAGAAAAGAGACATACAGAATTAAATTAACAGATATCCTTTGAAATGAGATTTTCACATGAAAAGTCTCAAAAATAGTCAAATATAAAGTTGAAGTTCAAAAAGTAATATCATAATATATTTGATTATCTCTTTATTTTGTCGCCCCTTTATTTTATTGCATAAGGCACATTCTTGAACGAGTTATACCCGATCTATCTTCATCTAGAGAGATTTACTTCGAAATCGGCCAATTAATCAGCGGCCCAATTGGCTTCTCAATAGATGTGGACAATTCTGACCTTTTAAGATTGGTTGAACAACTTTTTAATATTAGAAACCAAGTTTAGTTGCAATGGACTGAAAGGGAATTATATGTTATAGAGATCCATTTTCCACATATTTGTTAGAGTCTTGAAGAGGAGATAAATCCTTTTGCATCTTCAGAAAAAAAATATATGGTTGATTTCTCAGGAAAAGAAGATTTGGGTAAGCATCCAAAGCGAACAGCTTCTACCACAATGAACAGTTCGTACACAAGTTTGGTACTTGTCAATAATCCAGCATGTTTAAGCATCAACCAGGAAACTACATTAGTGGCTCTGACGACGCATGGGATTTCTGTTTCTCTTCTGTTCGCAAGCTTACCATGATGGTTGGTGATGTCAAACAAAGATAGTGCACCTCCGATTATTCCTGCTTCCGACTGGCACCATAATTCGATGGCGTTTGAAGAAAAGTAATTACTTTTCATTTTATTTGTATATACAAACTCGTACGGGATGAATAATCAGTGTGTGAAAAGTAGTTTATCTTTTGTAGAAGGTAATAATCAGAGTACGGGATGGCAACGAACCAGTCCATAGATCGGTGTCGTTAATTTTATTAAAACAACTTTTCAAAATTAAAAAATAAAAAATTTTAATTGAGTTTTAATTTGGGTTAATTAGACTCAGGCTTATTCGAGAATTAACTTTTATAAATAAAATGATGTCGTTTTATTTTAAAAAATTAAGTCTCAGATCGATCTAAGTTTAATTTGGCCCATAAGTCGGTCTATTGAAAATACTTAAATTCAAGCTCATGAGTTAGCCTCATTATCATCTCTATTCAGAACGTGAAAAATAAATTTTCTTTTCTAAAAATTTATTTTTAGGACAATTGATTTCAAACTATGCAATCACGATTTTCTCATTGCAAAAACAAAGTTTTTGGAGTTATATGTTCAAAATTTCTTGCATTTTAAAATTTTCTGTGCAAATAAATGTACACTTAATTAATTTAGAGTTTTACCTTTTCTTCATTTCCTTAATCCTTTCCTAGGTTACCTAGAATATCTAATCAAATTTTAAACAATTTCTACTTATACATCTTTAAAATCTATCTATAGATAAGTTTTGGAGTAATATATCACGCGTAAGTCATCTTTCTTTTCTTTTAACTTTCTTAAAACTTATAACACAGATATTTAAAAATGATACTCTTCAATCAATAATATTCATTTTGTTTAGACTTTATTGTAATTTAATTTTGAATAAAATATAAAATTAAATAGAAATTAACAAATATGATATATTTTCTTTTATGTTTTTTTGTTTATTAACACTGTTGGAGATTTTTCTAATTTCATTTTAATAAAATTAATGAATAGTAAATATAATAATTTTATAAACAATTTGCTTGTGATTATCAACATAAATGTTTTCTTTGTCTTCTGTGTAGGGTATTGATTTCTTACCCCTCAACTACCACCTATCATTTCTATTTTAACCAAAAACCACTTGCTTGCTAATGCTTCTATCTTTTCAACTTTGTGGTATTCTCCTATGGATGTTATCATAGTAGTCAACTCCAACTCTTATTCTTATTATCTTATCCATCAGTGAAAATATGAGCCACTATGTTAAGGAGTTGTTTATTAGAAAAAAAAAGAGATCTTTGCTCACAAAGATTTTCCACCAATCCATCAGTCACCAGAAAGGAAAAACTTTCAGATCCAGCCATCCCTACACATTAATAAGGTGATGCAGACACAAGCAAAGCATCTCTTAATAAAATATGGACCAAATTGTCCTCAGTAGAAATTGTTTATGTCAAATTGAGTCATGTCTAGATAACTGTTATAGATAGGATAGTTAATACTCCACTAGAAATGCTATAAGCAGGGAAAGCAGCTTGGTCATCCACCTTAGATGGATATTTCATTGGCAAAAGGTCAACCTTTCCACAAATCTAAATGTGTGCAACTGCTAAGTGGGAGAAGAGAGGCTTAGAGGAAACTCTACTGATTGAACTTCTTATTTAGATCTACCAAGGATGCCAACATTACTTAAATTTTGGAGTTAGGGCCCTAACACATGGAAAATTAGCCTATGTTTCTGTAAATATGGAGACCAAACCTAGAATTGGACAATTATAAGATAGAAACAACTCTATTATGTATTAACTTCCATATTGTTCCTTTAAAATACTAGACAATAAAGGAGTTAAGCTATATAGCTAGCTCTAGAGGGAAACCAATTTACCTTGATTCTTTCATTGCTAAAATGGACATAATTTGTTATGCTAAGGCATATATGGAAGTTAAGTTAAAAGAAGAATTGCCAGACAAAATCTCAATTATGAGACTTGTAATAGATGGGGAAATGACCAAGGCTAAAGTTTAACTCTCTTACATTTGGAAACCAAGATTAGAAAACATAATTTAAAAGCCTATAGGAAGAGTGTTTATCACTAAAACCTATAATAAAGTTATAGGAATCAATGAACTAGAAGGACAAGTTGACTCAAAACCTCATCAAGTCAATGTTCCTCCGAAAGCTCAACTACACAATGGAAATGGAGGGATCTCTCTTAAAGATTTTGAACTAATAAAATATTGGTTGAAGGGATGAATGAGTTGGTAATGAGGGAGGATAATAATCCTAAGTTGAAGAAGGACAACTCTTTTAAGAACCCCCAACCTCAAGATGAGTCTAATTTAAAAGGGGAGAAAACCATAATAGAAATAGAGGAGGAGGTCCCTACTCTTAAGGATCATTAACGAGCTATAGAGGAGAGGATCACAGATATTGGTCCTTCCTCCAAAAGGAAATCTAGAATGATAAAAGTAGATCCAAGGCTAAAGGTTAGCAACCTTTATCTTCTTGTATTATCAATATATTTATGCTTTTTTGGAATGCAAGAGTGATGAATGACCCTCTAAAATGCCAAGCCATTAAAATACCAAACCATCTATTATTGGTCTTGTTGCAACCAAAATAAGATCTTCAAAGCTCCATGATTCAATGACTCTAACCATGTTAATCATTAAAATCGAAGAATTGTTGTTGTTTACAAAATAGACTTTATCAAGATCTCTAATATATCTACAACTGACTAGTTATTGCATCTCACCTGTCACTAGAATAACATTGTCAATCCTTTTGAAATATTAATCATCTAAGCTTTAAAATTTGAATTTCATAGGAGTCAGGTTTAAGAAGACTTGTATTCAATTCAAAAGTATATAAAAGGACCTTGGATGCATGTTGGGGACCTGAACTATGTCATTAACTCTAATGAGGTTCAATAAACTAGAGTAAGGACCTTGGATGCATGTTAGGGACCTGAACTATGTCATTAACTCTAATGAGGTTCAATAAACTAGAGTAAAGCTTTAGGGCATTAGAAGGGAACTAATTTAGGTAACTAGAAAACTAGGAGTTCTGGACCTAAAATTAATAGGCAACTTCTTTAAATATACTAATAAATAACAAGGGGACTGTTTCATTAGGAAAAAAATTTGACAAAGTTTTAGCGAATCAACACTGGTTCAAATCTTCTCCAAATTCTTTTACAAACTTTATCGCTCCTTTTTTCCCAAATCATTTAGTAATAAAAATCTATAATTAGAGCTTCGATGAAATCATTAGCTCCCTCTCCAATCATAGATCTGATTAAAACATAGTGGAAAGTAGAAATAGTTGGATTCAAGGTTTTCCAACTTATAAAGATGATGAGTTTTATAGAAAGCAGTTTAAGAAATTTCAAAAAGAAAATGAAGAATTAACAACTGAAAGACTTCACACTATTGAAGACATCTTAAGGAAAATACAAAACCAATTCAACTTGGTTCTGAAACAACTTGTAGGAAATCAACTCCTTCCTTAGTCAAAAGGCTAGCATTAACTGGCTTAAGGTTAGAGATACGAATTATAGATTCTTTTATAGCACCGTTCTTATTAGGAGAAATAGTAATATAATCAATTCTTTAATAGATGGAGAAGGGAGTTTTTTACATAGAAGGAGGAGATAAAAGAAATTGCTATTAGGTACAATTATAAATTATTGGGAAGTGAATATGAGGTGGATAGTTACAATTAGGATATTGAGCTATTTATTAGAAAGAAGATAATCTAGTAGACCAAAGAAGAATTGGTAAGGCCTATGTCTTCCTAAGAGATAAAATAAACATTGTTAAGTATCAACCTTAACAAGTCTCTTGGTCCTGATGGTTTCAGTGCCCAATTTTTTCAAAAAAAAGGGAAATTATAGGTAAGTTAGTTGTTAAAGTAGCCCAAGAATGCTTGTAGAGCTATAGGATATTAAAGGAATTGAATAAAACTTATCATTTTTTTTAATTTTTGAGGTTCCCAACTCTACTAACATTTTTGATTATCACCAAATCTCTTATTGCAACACTGTGTATAAGTTGGTCTTCAAGATTCTAGCTAGAAGATTAAGGAACTCTTTTAATGATATTATCCATATCCACTAAGGAGCTTTTATTCCAGGTAGATCTATTTTTTACAATATCTTATTGGTGTAGGAGTTACTGAATAAATATTATTCTAAAAAGGCAATTAGGAGTTGTGCAATGAAAATTGATTTTTCACAAGTTTGTGACTCTCTTAACTAGAAATTCAGTTAAAGATGTCCATGTATTTTGTCACCCTCCCAAGTTCATTAGCTGGACCTACACATGTATCTCAACCCTTAAAGGTCTTCAATAGAACTAAGGGAATTAGGGAAAGGGATCTAATCTCCCCTTTTCACTTTAACAATTGAGGTCCTACCTAGAACATTACATTTTCAAAGAAGTAGAACACTTAGGTCTATCTTTCACTATAAATGTAGGGAAACAAATTCATTTTTAAATGATTTGATTTTGCTATATGGGGCTGATCCTTGCTCCCTTAAGCTTTTGAAGAATGTCTTGTATGATTTCCCTAACATTTCAGGATTATCAGGGAGCTCCCAAAAGAGCAGTATTTATATTTCCAGGGATGTGAAGAATCTTTAAAGGCTATGCTCTATTACATATCTTAGCTTGCATTATCTACCTTTCAAACATCTAGAAGTTCTTATCACTTCCAAGAAGCCTAAGTTTGATGATAATCATCCCCTCTTGGAAAAGTACAAAATGAAGGCCAATTCTTAGCAATATAGGTTTCTCTCAAATGAGGTAAGATTACAACTTATTTCTTTAATGTTAATGAATATAGGAACACACCAGGGATCCCACTGTTATTACCTAGGAGATTGAATAAGGAAAGAGAAAATTGTATAAAGAACTTCTTATAGATAAGAAAAGCCAATTGTAAAAAAGGAGTTAAGATCTGGTGGGATCATTTTGGTCTAACCAAGGAAAAAGGTGGAATTGGACTTATACCTCTATAGTTGATACAAAATGTCCTTATTTCTAAAATGATATAAAGACTTCACAATGATAAAGAAGCTTTATGGTCCTAATGGGAGAATGAATTCTATCACCAAAATACAATCTTCTAGAAATTTTAGACTAATAAAGCTCATTCCTAAACCTTTATTCAAATGTTAAGGATAGAATAAAGGTTAAGGAAATAAGACCTGGTTACTAACACATGAAGATCAAGATAGGAAATGGGAATTCAACTATTTTTTTTTGTAATTGGACTAATCACAATTTATTGAATGAAGAGACATCCCTGACTCAATAAAAAATAAGTACCCCTCTCAACTTCAGAGTTAATATAGTAATACATGTTAGAATCTGGAACCATAAAGATGGGGATGCTAGTAGAATGGATTTTTACTTTCCTAACTATCAGCTTTACATTAGGAAGGATGACAAGTCTTTATAATTAGCTAAGAACTCTTACAACTTTACGAATTACTCTTACTTTAAGCTTTTAAGTCACCACTTTCCTAAAGTGTGTTGGTATGATATTGTTTGGAAAAAATGCTTAATACCTAAGACCTCGTTTATTTCCTAGATTGTAGTTAAGTAAAAACTGGCTACCAAGGAGATAATCCATACAAAAAATGATGGTCTCTATGTCCTTTCTTAATATACATTAAAGACAATTCCTCATCTCTTATTTCAATTTCAATTATCAACACTGGTGAGTCCATTATGCAAAGCTTACTTAACCAATTATGTCATGAAAATAACTGGAAGGATATTCTGAAGTGGGTAAATGATATAACTTGTAGACATGGGAAAGAAAGTTGCTTCTATAGAGCTTCATTCAATTGATGTATTTATTCAATTTAAAGAGAAAGGAATCATATAATTTTTAGAGGCCTGATTTTATAAAAAAATGTACTTGCTCATAATATGATATGCTAGACCAAAGAAATTCTTTATGCTTATAATGTTCATTTGGTTGCTAGTTCCTAATGAAGATTAGAAGGAATATGTAAGAACAACCTATAAAAGAGCTGATAGGTATATTAGAGTAGTAATGTTTTGTATCTAGCCACGTGGAGCTTGGAAAGAATATTTCCATTGTCATTCTCTTTTTGGGATTGATCAATGAAATTATTTAATTTAGAAAAAAGGTATATTGATTTGATAGATACTAAAATCAAAATTTGCAACATTAAATTAAAATATAAATTATTTTAATCTTAAAAGGTAATTTTGGTTATGTTTCCTCTAGTTTTATTAGTTTATATTATACATAAAATTTCAAATATTTAATTTAAAACACTTCTTATGGTTCGTAAATTATATAAAAGTAGTTTTTTTCTCTACAAAAAAATTACTATATCTTTTATTTTTAAAAAATAAAGTTAAATAATGGTTATTAAAATTATTTAAAAATAAGATATTTTCAAAATTAATTAAGAAAAAGTATAATACAAGGAAACCTATACGTCTTGATCAGGCCACTGCGACTACATTTAAGGTATAATACATTAGAGTTTGTGTACCGGTGGAACTAGGAGGGGAGTTACCTGAGTTAATAAAAAAGATGAGGCTAAATAAAGAAAACATTATATACCAAGATCAAGTGGAGGTCTCCTATTTATAATAACATACTAAAAACAATACAAAAATGGAGAATTGGAAACTTATAAGGAGGTCATTAAAACTGGAGGTCATGAAGAGCTGATATAGATATGTGATAATAGCAAGAATGTTGCTAATATAACCAAACCACTAGAGGAATTAACTAATAAATCGGAAGAAACAATGATTGCAGATGCTCCTAATGTAGAGAATTATAAGAATACTTTAAGGAAATTGTATGTTATAATGACACAAGGAGATCTAGAAGAGTTCTCACAAGGAATCGCAAGTAAAAAAGTAAAAGAAACTACAAGTTATCTTTGGGAGGTAGGGGATAAGAATACTAAAATAGTGGAAAATTTGGTAGGAAGAAGAAAGCTTCCATAAATTCAAAGTAGTGAAAATATTGGCATGGAATGTTAGGGGATTGAATAGCCCTACCAAGAAGGAAGTAGTTATTGACTATGTAAATAATGTTAAACCTTATATAATGTGTTTGATAGAAAAAAAATTAGTAGAGAATAAAACATTAATTTGTAGTTTTGGAAGAAGGGATGTACAATCATCAGTAACCATAGTTACCAACATTATGGGAGAATCATAATTTTATTTAATCCCAACAAAATAGATATCCTGATCCAAGAAAGTTTGAACAACACATTAATCTAAAGGCAATTTTAATTCAAGAAACATAACCATTCAAATCACCTTCATTTATGCATCTAACCATGCCTTTTATAGAATACCCCTATAAAATCAATTAAAGATAATGAGTGCTAACATTATGACCCTTGGATGATTCTAGGTAATTTCAACATAACATTAAAATCTGCAGAGGAGGAGGGCAATGTAAGATAAGGAAGGCACAATGACAACTTGTGGGAATGCCTGTCTCGAATTGAAATGACAGTCCTAAAAACTAAAGGATGCTTCTATATATGGTCTAATAGGTAGAAAGGAGACCAATGAATTTAGAAGAAGTTTGATAAGATAATTATTAATATTCCTTAGTTAGTTTAATTATAAGATAGCATGGCTAACTTTCCCTATAGCTTGGTTTTAGATCACTCTCCAATAGTGGTCAACTTAACTCACTTAAAAAAATACATTACCTTTAAATTTAATAATTATCAAGCAGATGTTGATTGCTTTGTGGAGGTAGTCAAATTAGATCTAGATAAACCATCAAATGTAGATAAATGTAGATAAGGTATAAAATTCTTATTCAATAAATGTAGATAAGGTAAATTAAGGAAGAAATGAAAAAGCTATATAGTAAGCAACATAATGATATAACAACAGCAATTAAAATATCAAGGAAGAAGCTCTTAAATCTTAAGGCCAAAACCTGGTTTGTGATTTGGAAAGACCTTCCCTATTACAATTTATGAAACGCTTAACAATATGGTAAATAAAAAATGTCCTAAACTTTTATTAATTCTTTATTAAAATATCATATGTTTGCTACTGTGGGATTATATTAATTCAGGTGACAGAGAGTCGAAGAAACTTGAAATTGAAGCTGTAGAATCCTTTAACTAAGCATTAAAGATTAACTGGTCAATCCTAAAACAAAGATCAAGAATCCAATGGCTAAGAGATAGAGAAAGGTGCAATAAATATTTCTTTAGGGTATTGTTGGCCAAAAAAATATCGTAATAGGATATGTACCTTTGTAAACGAGGATAGCTCAAAGTCAAAAATTAGGAGGGATTAAAAGACTATTCATTTAACTATTTTACTGTAGCCTATAGTTCTAAAAACACTATTCTAAAACCAACTAGACTTCTAGATGACTTAGTTAAGGAAAAGTTAATAGATCAGGAGAAGGGTTATCTAATTTCTCCACTTATAGCATTAGATATGGAATAGGAAATTATAGAATTAAATCTCAATAAATAACCTAGCTTGAATGACCTTAATGTATTATTCTACCAAAGAACTTGGAAGATAGCAAAGAATGTGGTATCTATTGTAGTGAGAATGTGGTATCTATTATAGTGCTAGAGTTTTATAGCAGTGGGAGATTGCTCAAAGAAATCAATAAAACTTACATTTTTCCTCATTCCAAAGACTTACATTCCTAATTATCTAAGGGATTTTAGATAAATATCTTGTTGAAATACAATTTATAAGGTGGCATTGAAGCTTCTCCCTAATAGGCTCAAAATAGTGATTTGAAATAATATAGACCCCTTTTAAGAAGCTTGATCAAAGGGAGATAAAAGATGAAAACATTCTTCTTGCACAGGATCTTTTCAAAAACTACTATAGGAAAAAATCCAAGAAAGACAATGCCTTAAAAATGTTTTTCATAAAGCCTTTAATTTGATTAATTGGTATTTCATTCTAGTCCCTTAAGGAATTTGATTTCCTAAGAAAATACATTAATTGTATTAAGTAATTCATTCGTATGATCACATACTATGTTTTGGTTAATGGAGAACTTACTAGGGATCTTGACAGTGCTAGAGGTGTAAGACTAAGGGACAGAAATATTTAGGATTATGAAAAAGGTCATATTTTAGGAGAATGATTTCATATTTCACTTTAAATGAAAGAAAATATGTGATGTGAGCTTATCTTTTATGGACAATCTCATGCTTTTTTCTAAAGCAAACCCTGGGTCAGTTAGAGCTCTAATAAATGGCCTATGCATTTTAAAAAAAATTTCAAGGCTAGAAATCAACAAAATTAAGAGCATGTTAGTTTTGTTTAATGCATTTCAACACTTATCTAGTTGGTTCTTGGATATATCACTAATCTGAGTATACCTATTTCATCTAAAAGGCCATCCTATAAGTCACTTTGTTTTATTAGTAAGATCTAATTTCTAAACCCTGTCATAAATAGCTTAGATACTTTTTAAGCATCCCATCTAATACTCCCCAAGAATGTGATCAAGACATTATAAAGTATAATGAAGCAATTTATGTGGTCTACAAAAATTGGAAGATAGGGGTGGCCAAAGTTAAGTGGAAGGAAATTTGTGCTCCTAAAAATGAGGGTGGATTAGGTATACGTTCTATCCAAATTATTATCAAAACATTTATCACCACACAATTATAGAGGATTCTCAATAATAGGGGGCACTTTGGATTAAATGTTTACATGTCTATTACCCATGAGATAATTTTAGATGGAATTTACAACTATATTATAACAATTAGTTCATCCTATTAAACATCATGAGGATTAAGTATTCTATGAGGTACAACATATCAAAAGATATTTGTGATAGAAGAGCTACTTATTTTAGCATAAGCATTGGATAACACAAGGTGCTCTTATTAAGATAAGGGAAATGGACCAAATAAAAAATGTTATCCTTATCAATTTTACAATAAGACAAGCTCTAACAATTTATAGTGGTCAATTAGAGAAGAAGCCTAGTAGTCCTCTTATTCAAGATATATTGAGATGCAATCTTTGTGATAATAGATGGGATAAGGTGAGATGGAATCTTCATGGAAATGGCTATTGACTAATGCCTCCTAAAAAGGAATCCTTAGAAAAAGTTCCCACAAATTAACTAGTCTAAAATTATATAGGACATATATATGAACCTGAAGGTTGCTGCTACTATGTCATTAGCTTTTAGAAATATACTATACATAATGGATAGGTCAGTTAGCTCCTAAACTTATCTACAATAGTATGTGTTCTATGTTAGTAAATGGTGGAAACTAGAGACCATATGTTTTTTAAATGTAATGTATTGGAGAGTTTATAGAACAAAGTTAAAAAGTTATATGATCTAGAATGAGATGGATGCCACCTAAGAGATACTCCCTCATGGCTATAATGTAATACAGAGCCCTAAAAGAGGACATAACCATCTAAAAGATAACTTTGGGTTATATGGTTCAGGCTATTTGGATAGATCACAATACCATAATATTTTAAGCTAGTAAGAAAGATGAGTCCCCTAGTAGTTAGAGCTATTAAGCCACATCAAAGAACTAATAATGGCATATAATCTTAACATCTAGTAGTTACACACAACTTCTAGAAAATTTTCTAACGCATCATGTTGGTCCCTTTTTAAAAGTACCAATCAAACTATCATCTGGGACAAACTCACATGGTATAAACATAACTCTTCTTATGCCTCAACTAGCCTATGGCTAATGATTAGAAATAGACTCCTCATAATTGATAGAATAACACAATTCTTTGCTACTAAATTAGTACATTCTAATCAAGTTTGCAACTAAAAATATGGAACATATTTTCTTTCAATGCCAATACAATCAATACATTTAAAAGGTAATCATTCAATAATATCACTTGGATAGCCCAACAGACTTAGTTAGACATCATCAAGTTGTGTAGTAAGGTTTTGATGAAATATGAAGGAGGTCTCTAGGTGTTCAGAGTTGCTTTTTATTACTTAGTTATTGTTATTTGAGAAGAAAGAAATTATTGGATATTTTGTGATTCTATTAACACCAAAGAAAATACTCTGCAACTTTTGTGTACTAGAATTAGACAACACATTTTTGCATACAAAAGAAAGCTACCACTTTAGCACTCATTGACAACTCATTTGGAAAATCAATTAGCTCCATTACCCTAAGTTATTACAAATTGTGATTCTTAATCACATTGATGTAATAGTAGCCTAGTCTTTGATTATATAGTTTTGATCAAAATTTTGTCACCATTTGCCTTAAAATATTAATACATTCTTCTTTCTTAAAAAAAAAGTATGGGTATCTAAACACACAAGAGAGAAATAAGAGGCAAATATAAGTACAATCAACAACAGCGCCAAAAAATATACTTACTTGACCCATATTGAGAGGCAAAGGAGCAATGTTAAGCCACTGGATGATCACACAACAATCAAGCTGGGGATCACAGAGAAGTCAATCTAAATTGGGTTTGAATAAGAGTGATTTAAACCATTAAAAGAACCTAAGGTGACTATTACCTAAATGGGGTTTGAAGATGTTAGAAAATGAAAAATCTTACATTAGGTTTTAATAGATGATAAATGTAAGGAAAGCAATCCCTAATTTGGTAAAGATATAAAAAGAGTAATGTCACATGATTGTAATCTCTCAATTTATAGAAGCGGTGCGTTTGAAAATGTAAAGCAATGAAGAATCAATTGTACAGAGTTAAAATGGAGGCTCCAAATTATTCTAGTTTTAAGTTAAGTAATGGAACCCAAATTGTATATAGCCCACTTTTAATATATTAATAAAACAACTATTTTTTTAAAATGAAGGATAAATATAAGGTCATTAGTAAAATTTTTATATAGTGTAAAAAATTTAAAAATAACATAAGTATAGATAAAAAAATTATTAAAAGGTTTAAAATTATAATGATTTATTAATATTAACTTAAACTTTGAAAAATAGCTATAAAATACGAATATTAAATATTTTTCCAAAAATTAAAGAATATAATATATCACTATAAGAAAGAGTTATCCAAAAAGAATAACATTGCAAAAGGATTTTACAAAACCTAAAGAACAATAGTAGATGTTAATCAGCTAAGCGCCTGTAACTAATAAGATAACTCTAACAAGTAAATGGTATATAAATTGCAACGAATAGATTTAACCAACTTTAGAGCTTTTTCTTGTAATTAATCCTTGAAAAATATTTAGTGCTTGTCCTCTAATCTTAACAAGAACTCTTATCAAACTTGGATTCCTCCAAATGGTTCCTTGTGTTTCACGGTCATTTGTTAGTGAAAAATGTAACAATTTCGATTTAGTTTTTGTTAAAGCTTTTTTCCTCAATAGTTGCATCATTGATTATACTCCATCTTGCTGTAAAATTTCAAATTAATCATTTATTGTTCTCTAATCCAAGAGATTAGTTTAAAAGTTCCTTAACATTTGGATCTTTCTTTACCCTAAAAGAATCTTATATTCCTTTATCTGTAGGTTGAATATATTATACCACCAATGGCTATTTTATAGATCAATCTATATTCTTTGTTCATTATTGTCTCCTGCTAAGCCATTCAAAGATCTCTATTTAATTTAGTATATTTTCATCAATCTTAAAAAAATAAATAACATTCCATATTTCTACAAAGAATTCACAAAAGAAAAAGGTAAAAGAGATAAAATAGTGTGAGCTTCTTACATTTATTGTGAAACTTAAAGTTGACATTTTGCTTTATTTTTCGTTTAATCAATCTAGATAGAGTCTGCGTACATGAAATGAAGAGATACGGTGACATACTGTTCCTTACCTTAGCCCTTTTACCACCTCTAAATAATTTTGTTGGCTCTTTATTGACAAAAATATGTAATGACATGGTAGAGATAAATTGATCATTTTAAGCTAGAAAAACTTTTAGGATACCAAATGCCTCAAGGATGTGCAATATGAAGATCAAGTTTATCGAGTGTAAGTCTTTAAGGAAATCCACCTTAATAATATAATTATTAAGGGATTTTTTCCTACTATTGTTCTTCAATAACTCTTAAACCTATAAAATATTATCAACAATTAACATGCCTTAGATAAAATCAATTTAGGATTAATTAATAAGAGGCTTTGTGAAAAAATTAATTCTAGAAGTAAGTAATTCATAAATGACCTTAGATAGAGTATTGTAACACAAGATGGAATTAAAGTCTAAAAGGAAGCAGGGGTTTGGAATTTTGGGGATAATATTAATAAAGTTATTATTAATCTATTTATGCATTTTCCCTTTTTCAAAAAATTTCAATACAACATTAGTTACTAATTTTTTGATTAGATGACAAGATTTTTGAAAGAAAGAGCATATAGATCATCTAGATTTGGAGACTTACTAAGATTGAGCTTAAAGACTACTTTCTCCACATCATCAACATTAAAAGGTTTGTATTGAGGTTTGACTAACTCTCTATGGATTTAGGCTATCATGAAAGATTTAAGTAATTGCATTAACAAATTTCTGTTGGATTGAAATATAAAAGTATTTTAGGAAATAGTCTTAAACTTCTTGCTTAATGTCATTTTAAGTTTGAGCTAGACCACCATTTTGTTTGAGTAATGAAGAAGTTTTATTAATGTTTCTCTTAGCATTGATGATCTTACTAAAGAACTTGGAGTTTTATATTATTTTTTATCTATTTTATTTTTAATTTTATTTTATAAGAATTTATATACCTTTAATGCTCTTAGATAGTCAATCAAAGCAACATTCTTTTCCATTTGCTTGATATAATCACCATGATTTAGATAAAGCTCCTCTAAAACCTATTTGAGTTTGATTTTAACATATGTTATTATAGTCTGGTTAGTGCAGAACCTTCTCTTATTTAGCTTTTTATATTCTTATTTCACTTTTTGGACTTTCCTTCATATGGATAAAGTCTTTATGATCCTAAAAGGGTTAAAATGATGCCTTTATAACTACTTCTTAATGATTGACACAGCATGTCGTAACACTTCCAAATAAACTAGACCTACAACTATAGCAGTGGTGAGTCTAGATCGATCTCACAGAGAGTGTAGTAAAGCTTTTGAAATGAAAATAATCAGTGTTTGGGTTTTTTTTTGGGAGGGGTAATAAGAAAATAAGACAAAACTAAACAAATAAAAAATTAAAGAAAACATATAAAAATGATGAAAGTGATGAATTCGTTAAGAATTCAGTTCTTTGGTTCTATCATTCTTACACAATACCCAATTCACTAAACACCAAATAACATAGTCAATCCCTAAAGAGAGTAAGAACAACAAACATAATGAAGAATATACTTAACTGGGTTCGTCGGTGTCGATGTCACCTAAGAACTGGTATCAGGATGTCTAGCCCTCTATAGGTCTCTCCATATATGAGAGCCTTATTACGCTCTTTATTTTTTTTCTCCCAAGACCATCTCTAAGTTTTCCTAACAAAAAAACAAACATTTCATATCTTTTTTGCCATCAAATGATGATTTTATACCAAAAAGTAAGGTTTTTGGGACAACTAGACATTTCTCACGGGCATGCATGATGGTGTCACGCCCATGATGTCTCATAGCGATGACCAATAATGTATGGTTGTGAATTGGTTCAACACTCTTCATGCTCTTCATTTTATGTATTTTCTTAACTTCTCTTGCTCTAATCATTCTCGTTCTTACTTTATGAAGACAAGTACATGTGATTCTTAAGAAGATGGATTAAATATAATGCTTTTGAATCACTTTAACTTTTTTTTATAAATTGTAACCAAAACCATATAAGAACTAAATTGAGTATCTTCAGCATTTTCATATCATTAGTCACTAAGTTTAAAGGGTTAAATGTATCAACAATTAAGTACATATCAATTTCCCCTACACTTAGCTTTTGACCGTCCTTGGACAAAGCATCATATTCAAAATCAAAGACCCAAAAACACTTACTCATTTTCCATATTTTCCAAGAATATATAATCATAAGTAAAGATGAATAACTTTCAAAAACCATAGCAAGAATTCAACATTCAACGCTTATACTCATGATCAATTAACATTTAACACCTTTAGAAATTGAGCAATCTAATGGTATACTTGGAAAAATATGTTTAAATAAGATATATTCATGGAGTATACTCAAATAACATTCATGATCATGACATTCCACAACGTTGCATATCATTTCATTTCTCTACCACTAAGGTTCACATACAAAATAATGGATAAAAGGACTTTTCAAGGATGCAATATGGGAAAAGGTAAGGTAAGATGTATTTGGGTCAAGTATTATGAAAGCCATTAAAGCAAGTGAAACAAAAGTAATACTCAATGTATCATTAAGCACAAAAACCAACATTCTCTCACAATTATGTACATTAACTATGATGGATACGAAAACCAAGTTTTTTTAGCTCAAATCCAAGCTCTCTCACCATAAACCACATGAAGCATAAATCACTCACAAAACTTAAGCAAAAACAAGACTTTTTAACTATAGGAAGTGACCATTGAAAACAACATCACCTCATATCCAACATACTCAAGTAACCCATTCAATACAACTTTAAGAGGAATGACTAATCATAAATAAATTTGCAACACATATGCATTTCCTCCTTGATAATTTTATTTAACCATATATTTTTTATTATCTCTTTTTCTCTTTTTTCGTTTTTTATATAAAAATTGAAAGAATTTATGTCAACATAAGAACTTCAATGATAAGACATTTCACATCCTAACAATTATAACCATCCCATACATATGGACACCCCCACATTTATAGTTTTGCACACCTATAATCATCAACAGTCAACAAATGCTCCACTAGCTTTACGACTTAGGTAGGAAGTTTGGTTAAGTTTAATAGCATGTATTACGGTTTGTACAAAAAGAAAGGCTAATAAAGCTCAAAGGGGGTTAATAAAGGAAAATTCATAATGATGGGTCGGCTATTTGGTTAATGTAGCTTAGAAAAAATGAAGAATGCCTAATCATTTTCATGTTAATGCATGTGATAAAAATGTGGTTTTGCATAGAAAATCAAAGAAAAGTCAAGATATAGATGTCATGAAGGTCACATATAATCAAAGAAGATGAGACTGATATGAATGATTCAGTCTACAAAGGCTCAAAATCTCATTGGCTTTTGTCTACCACTAGTCATTACCCTCCTAAAGATAATGCACATTGACCAATCACAAAGGCAAAAGTACATGCTAAATTTTCCATAGAATTATCTAGTTAATTCTTTCTCTAATAATGACTATATAGCCCTAAAAGCAATAGAAAAACAAAGAATGTTTATGTGATTGTGTGATTCTCTCTCTCTCTTTGATTGAAAACTTAAAAGTAAATAAAAACAAACAAACTTAAAAACACATATGCATATAAGAAAAAAATGTGAAAATGTAAAGAAAACAAATGAACTTCCTTTGGGTTGCCTCTCAAGAAGCACCTTTGTTTTATGTCATTGGCTTAACTCCATACTATCCCTACATGAAAAAATTATGGACTTTAGGTATCACATTTTAAGCTATCTCCATATGAGGCTGTTCAAAATAGTGCCTTGGTTGATAATCATTCACCTCCAGTGTCTTCCCTATCTTCAAACTTCTAATTTCTACTAAATCCATGCACTCTGGAAAGATCTTGAATGTCTCTTCACCTTTTTCTTCATCATTCAACTTCTCTAACCTGCTAGGTAAAGGTAAAGAGTCAATCTTAACAACAATTAGGAACTTAGTATTTACCTTTGAGCGAAAAGATGTATCCTTTTCTGCTTCGAGCTCCTTCTCCACTTCTTCGATACAAGCAACTCTTTAAGTAGTATTCTTAAAGTTCTCAAGCTCCTCTTCATTATATAAGGCCTTTAAATTAATGTCCCTTGGGTATACCTCAGGTTGAGATAGTTGTGCCTCTTCACTTTGTGATTCTCGGCAGTCAATAGCTTCCATCATTTGACCCATCTAGCTTAGCAGGTTTTGTATGCTTGCTTTTGTCTCCTGTTGAAACTATTGAAGCTGCTGTTATATACTTTGTTAAAATTGCAAAGTATTAGCATTCATAATATTAATCAATTCTTCCAGAGATGTACTAAACTTTGGAAACCAGACTAAAATTGCCTTTCATCCTATTAGAATTGTAGGGTCCAAGTAGCATCAATGATAACCAATTCTTTCAGAGATGGACTTAATTCATAATAAGAAGCTTATAGTCCATATGAGAATTGTTGTGTGTCTTGCGTACTATTAAGGAAGTAATTTTGCTAGTTATCCCATCTATAACTAAAGTTAGTATGATCATTCCAATATGAGTTATAGGATTGGGAATAAGAGTTGTAGAAAAAATTACTTCCTTCTATAATTTTTTAATAACACTAAGAAAGAAGTGAAGATATCAAGAAATAATTGAAAAGAAACTAATTATAAACAAATATGAAAACAACTCCAATTAAAATCAAGAACAAAAACTAAAACACCACATTCCTTGAAAAAAGTGCCAAAATTGACGTAGTGTATCATAACACCACTCAAAATAAACTAGACCTACAACTATAGTAGTGGTGAGTCTAAGTCGATCCCATAGATAGTGTGTGTAAAGCTTTTGAAAAGAAAATAGTTGGTGTTTAGGTTTTGGAGGGGGTTTGGTTTGGTTTAAAATAAGAAAATAAGACAAAACTAAACTAATAAAAAATAAAGAAAACATGCAAAATTAATGAAAGTGATTAGTACGTTAGGGACCTGATTCTTTGTTTCTATCTCATCCTACAGTCAATTAAACATATTTCATTTAATTGTTGTCTTCACACCTCTCTTTGAACTATTCATCGTCGATTAACAATAAGCTCTGTTATAATCTCAATTTTTTCTTAGGTCATAGTTAATTAAGAAGAGCACGTTAATTAACCCTAGTTATTAGATAACATAGGAGACGTTCTCTAAGTTTAAACAGACAGCCAGCTTACGAATGACAAAAACAGACCAATGTAAGTAATAATCTCATAAGCTCAGACTATTTAACCTAGGTTATTGTTATCTGATTTGCAAGCTTACAATTTATATCCCTCAAATACCATAAGTGCACAGGTTATGATTTGTAGTAACTGAATGGTCAATCCTACTAGGAGGGTGAACTAATCTAATCCTAGGTTATCTAAGGATAGAAAATTATTAAAATGAAAATAAAACTGAATAAGAAATTAAACAAGAGAATTTGATTAGCAGGAATGTAATTCAGGAATTTAACACAAAAGGAATTAAAATTGAGCAACGCAAAATTCACAATTGAAATCAATCAAGGAAAATTACCATATTATGGGAGAGGGGATTCTTTCTATCATTAATGCTAACCTAGCCATTTTTGTGTTAACGGGGTGTCAGTTCTAGACTATTAAAGGGTGGATTATTGTGTTTAATTTTGTTTGCATTCATATGTTGAAATTGGTTGTAATTTAATTCAATTTTAAAATGAATTGAGTGAAAATGGCACGAATGTTGCATGAATATTAATTGGATTATTTTGTGAATGTGGCGTGAAAGACAAGAAGAATTATGATTGAAAGAATGAAAGGTGGGATGACTTAAGACAAGAAGAATTATTCATGAAAATTGGTGTCACACATTAATGGCATGTTCCTTTATGTTAAATGCATGAAACATTAGTTAATGGCATGATCATTCACGTTAATTGCATGAAACATTAGTTAATTACATGTCACACTCACTTTAGCTCATGCCTTCTCACTTTAACAACCCATCTAATACTTCTCACTGTGAGCTTCCCATGCATGTTTCCAGTTGTCATGCTTCACGGTGATGCCAACACCATGAAACTCCCATGCATACTCATGGTGCCAACTGCAATGTTCTTCAACTAGCTAGCTGCATTCTTCACATTCTTCACCTCACTAGCTGCCATTCTCTCATCTTGCCACTGGAAACATTCTTTTTCTAGCAGGTGCATGCTTCATGCTTCTTCATCCAGCCATGCTAAGCTACAAGGTCATGATTGTGACATATTAGGTCATAACCATGTATGGTATTAAACTTGTCACGGTTGTGACATGTTAAGTCATAACTGTGCATGTTAATAGCACATCACGGTTGTCACATGTTAAGTCATAACCATGACTTCTCATGCAGAGCGAACAACATTTCGTTTAATCTACGTGGCATATGTAAGTTAAAAGGGCACAAACCCTAGACCTAGGAGCATACTATAAATAAACATAAGAGAGGGCGGCGGTAGGGGAAAGATACTCATTATTTATTCTTCACTCACACTAGAGACAAATTTGGCTGGAACAAAAAGAATGGAGCGAGAGGTGAGGCGGAGAGAAAGAGACAAAAACTAGAGAGCAGAGGCAGGGAAAAACAAGAAGAACATAATAGGGAGCAAACGCATAAGGAGTAGAGCAAAGGCAAAAGGCGAGAGCCAATGCTAGAGTTTTAAGCTAGGTAGGAGATTCATTATCGGCTTTCTCACCCGACGTTTTATTTTATTTGTCATTTATTATTTCATCTCTGTTATTGTTATTGAACTCTTTTATCTTTGCTTTTTGAACTTGTCTTCCTTGCTAAAGATTGATAGTCTATTTTGTTATTCACTGTTGAATTGCTTTGATACTTCTTTTTTATTTTTGAATATGGGATTTAAGTATTTGAGAATGATGAACTATGTGTATGCTATGATGGTCTGAATCTTTTTCTTGAGGATTAATTTAGCTATTTTAATCAACTATAGATGAATGAGTTACGGTTTTATTATCTTATCAATTACTGTGGTTTCTAAGCTGAATGGAGGTAATGACATCACCAAACCTTGCATCATTTTAATATTAAATGAAGGATCGGGAGAAGTTTAATATGGAATGAGAAACTATAGATGCATAGGTTAAGAACTAGAAATATATTAACTTAAGTGCTAATTAGTGGATGGGTTTTTTTTAATTAATTCGGATGATAACTTGTTGAATACAAAAGTTAGATTAGTTCATTATTCGAGTTAATTTAGAACCCAGCTATTAATTTTAGTAAGAAAACTATCCAATCATTCCCCTTAACCATGTATAGGAGATTAAATGAGTGAAATTAATTCTCAAGAGTCTTCAATTTTGATTAATCTATTTGTCTTTGTTTGTGGTTGAAACATTTTACTTTTCATTCTAATTTTATGATTTTATTTAAAGCTTTCACTTAACAAATTGGGATAGAATGCTTAGGATTGCATTTTTTTAATTCAAAATTAGTTTTAGCTAACCAATTTCACCGCTATAGGAGATGACCCTAGGTAATCACTACAACTACCTTGTATACTTGCGAGTAGGATAACCAAAGTAATTTTTAGCACTTTTTGGGCAAAACAAGTTTTTGGCGTCTTTGCTGGGGAGGTGTTTAGTGCTTAAACTTGAATTAATTTTGATTGTTTTATTTACTTAAGTGATTTTGATTGTTTGTGTTTGTTCATGCATGTATGTTTTATTGTGTTACTTTGTTAACGTGTTTTGTAATTTTTGTTATTAATTTAATGTTTTCCATAGTTAGTTTATGCTAGGTTGGAGAATTTTAGGTAGTGAATTCACTTGGTTATTCTTGGAAGGAGATCTTTGGATAGTGAACCTGTCCCTTTTATTGATAACATATGTTGAAGACAAAGACCTCAAAGGGACTTTGAACACAATCGCAAGGAACCCAAGCGTGAAGATCAAGTGAATAACCACAAGATGGGTAAAGGGCAGTTAGTGATGAAGGAGTACACCAGGTTAGTGATTGGTACTGCAACGTCACATATACATTTCAGAGAGGCAGCTAGAAATTACAAATTGAAAAGCATCTATTACAGCATGTTGCCATCTTTTAATAGGGTTCCTAATGAAAACTCTTTAAATTTCATTTGGGAATTCTACCACTCTCTAAACATTCCCTTTGGATGGCCTAAATGAGGATCAAATTAGGATGAGGTGCCTCCCATAGACATTAAAGAATCAGGCCAAGGCGTGACTAATGACCTACCTTCCACCTAATTCATTGACTAAAAGGGACGATGTGTACAATAAATTCATAGGAAAATTCTATTCCCATCAAAAGACATCTGAGCTGCACACAAAGATAGCTACTTTTACTCAGATGGAGGGAGAGCCGTCATTCCATGAGGCATGGGAATGCTTTAAGCTCTTGCTAATACAATGTCCACACCAACATTTTTCGCTTCAGATGTTAACAAATTCTTTTATAATGGGTTGACATGAGTGCCAGTACACCGTGGACAATAAAATAGGAGAAGCTGTAGGAGAGAGGATGGCTAAAGAAAGGTATGAAATCTTTAAAATGTTGGCAGTTAATTCTCAATAAAAGAGCGTGAGGGGAAGAAGAGCTGGGGTTTATGAAGTGAGCTTAAATCAAGAATTGACTATATAGTTAGTTGCATTAACGAGGCATCTAAAGATGCTAACTACGAGGCTAACCTAGAACGTTCCAAATCAAGAAGTTTGTGGTGTATGTGGAACTTATGGTTACGGAGCCAATGTTTGTACATATTTTTACAAATCTTTTGATAGGGAGGAACAAGTGAACATTCTTAACGATTTTTAACTAAGGGAGCAAAATGATCCGTATTAAAACACCTACAATCCTGGTTGGAGAAGCCATCTCAATTTTTCATGGAAGACAAACAATCTACCAGTGCAACCCCAATGTTATATGCCTAAATGATTAAACATTAACTCCATTACACTTAGTGATTAATGATAAGAAATTGCTTAGGATACTCACTTTAGTTCATATGCAGTTTTAGGCAAAATTTAGAAGTAATAGAGCTAAAGTAAGTCGAATCACAATATTTGGGGCCATTTTCTGCAGATCCACATTCACTTGTCTTCATGGAGCAAGAAGAAGAATGATTAGAGAAATAGGAGACATTAAAATACATGAAGATGAAGAGTATACAATGTAGAAAGTCAAGTGAAGTCATGAGAATGCAAGTAATGGCCATGACACAAAGTGTTATGGGCGTGACTAATGATGCATGGCCATAACACAACATGTTATGGCTGTGACTCACCTTACATGGGAATTTCACACATATGCCGCCCAAAACCCTAATTTTTAATATAAATAGATACGTGATGAAGCAAGGGTTTTAGAAAAAAATAGGTGTTTTTCAGATGAAAGTTTTAAGTGTTTTCAGCCGAAAGGAGAGAGAGATTCGGGAGAGCACAAAGAGGGTGATGGAAGCTCTCCACTTTGAAATACTTATGGAAGGGTAGCTTCCTGACGCTGATTCGAAGGAGATATTGACGCCAACAACCCCGTTAACCATTCCTTCCTTTTATTTTTTGTTTCTTTCTCTCTTTAGAAATTGATTATGTTATCCAATGTGTATGGATTTGGGTATTATGAAAAGATGATTTTAATGCGTTCATTAATTGGATCATTTTATTACAAACCCATTGCTAGTATATTCAATTTAATTCGTAATTGTTATGTTAAAATTCATTTGTAGTGACTAATGGTTCGCAATCATTAGGAATAACATAACCTAGGTCAAGTGATGCATAGTATACGATTGTTTCATTGATTAACTGATTTTCCTAATTCGTAATACGATTGCTCAATTGAATCTAGAGATCGCATCATACGATATTCGACGACTAGGTTTAATTAATTATTGTATCTTGATTAAACACAACCTAAGGAAAAACTCGAGTTAATACATTAACCTATGATTAATAGTTTCTAGGAGAGGTTTGAGAATAACAAATCATCAAAATATGTTTAATTAGGGTGCAGGCCGAGATTGAACCAAAGAATTAGACTCTTAACGAATTCACACTTTCATCATTTTTACATGTTTTCTTTAATTTGCTTTTAATAGTTTAGCTTCATTTTATTTTCTTATTTGATAAACCAACCAACCCCTTAACCTAAGCACCATTTGATTTCATTTCAATAACTTTACACAAACTCTCTGTGGGATCAACCTAGACTCACCATTGCTATTGTAGTAGTCTAGTTTATTTTGACTAGTGTTATAACCCACTGCTGTCAATTTTGATGCTGTTATCATGGAGTGCAATGTTTTAGTTTTTGTTTGTGATTTAATTGGTGTTTTGTATATATTTGTTCGTAATTGGTTTATTTTTAGTTATTTCGTGAGCTTTTCTTTTTTTGTTTCATGTTTGTGATTAAAACAAAATTGACAAGGATGGAAGTAATAACTCTTATTTTCAATCCTATAACTAAAGTTTGACTGATCAATCTAATTTCAGTTTTGAATAGGATAATCAATAGAATTACTTGCATGATAGTTTGTAGGATGCATAACGATTCCTATATAGACCAGAAGTTTCTTATCATAATTCAAGTACACCTCTGGAAGAATTGATTAATATTACGATTGTTAGTACTTTAGAATTCCAGCAGGATGTACAACAACAGTTCTAACAGGATATACAACAATAACAACTTCAACAGGGTATACAACAACTCTGCCAAGATACAACATCTAAAGTCCACAATGTGACAAGCCAAATGAGTGAGATGGCAGTAAGGATCGACTACCTAGAATCACACATAGAAAAGGAGTATCTATAGCAACCCAAGCTATACCCAATGGATGTTATTGCAAAAACCTTAAAAAGTGATGAGGAGCTTAAGAATCTTAAGTGTAATACTCAAGGAATTGTTGTTTTGAAGAACTGAAGGAAGAGTTCAAAGCTGAAAATGATACATCTTTTAGCTCGAAGGTAAATATTAAGTTCTAATTAGTTGTTAAGAATGGCTCTTTTCTTTCACCTAATAGTTTAAAGAAATTGATCGAGAATGAATAAGGTGAAGAGTCATTCAAGATATTTCCCAAGTGTATGGACTCAGTAAAGATTGAGAGTTTAAAGATAGTGCATGTGATTAATATGAAAAACTATCAACCAAGATCCTATCCTAAACTACATCACATGGAAGTGGCTGAAATTGTAACACCCCAAGATCATTTTTTTATCACGTGAGGGAAGTTTGGGGTGGAGCCAGTGGCCTAATAGGATTGAATCATCTTATATTTTCTTATGCATTCCAATGTCTTTTCAATCCTATTGTTGTGTTTAACTACTCAATTTGTGTTCATCTTATGTTTACATGTAGATTAAAGGAGTGAACACAAATATATGCTAAAGGGAAGAAGTTTGACAAAGTTTGGAGATCCATCCTTGGAGGAGAAACGATCAAGGGCATTTGGAGGAGAATTAGAGAAGACTTAATAAATTAACCAGGGACGCGATTGTGGAAAATATGCTATGGTCATGACAGAAGCTTGATCACAGGGCCACAATCGTGACAGAAGCTTGAGCACAGGGATGTGGACAACCTTCCGAACTCAAGTTCTTGAAAGGTCTCTTGCACTTTTAAGGCAGAGAAAGATCCTAGGTTTTACCCTAAATGGAACATACTACATAAGGAAAGAGAGGAGGACCTAGATGGAGGTTACACAATCTACCACTTTTGGAAAACTTCAAGAAGAGAGAAGAAGAAGAGAGAAAGAAATGAGCAGAGAAGTTTTTGTTATTTTCTTTATGCTTAGCTAATTCATTTCATTTTAAATGCTTTATCTTCATATGTCTTAATCTATTCATTCCATTAGTTTAAAGCTTTCTTAGTGTTAATCATGTTTTTACATACATTAGAATATTTAAAATAAATTTCTGATGGGTTTTATAGTTGAAACTCTTGAATTTTGTAATGAACCTTTATGATATATCAATGGATGTTTATTCCTGCAATTTTCCAGTTTCAATCTTGGTTGTTTAAGTTTATCTATATATTTTCACAAATATGAATTTATTGGGTATTTGAATGTTTAATTATAATGTTATGGGTTTTGTTTATTCAATATTGATTATGCTTGATATGATCATGTGTGACTAAGCTACCTAGGGATTTGGAGATATTATAAGGATGAAGGGATGGAAATTATGAGAATAGAGTTAGACTTATCTTGAATTAGTACTTGTAGGTCTAGGTTAGTTTGGGATTTAGGATAAATATCATGAATTAGGAATTGATTTTCTAACTTGAAGGTTAGGGTTGAGGGTGCGATATGTAATAGTCTATAGTGATTCCCGAAAGTAGCAATAGGTTAGTTGAATTTGTGAGGATACTTAATCAACTAATCTAGGATCCCATACCTTTAGGTTACACCTTTTGAGCTAATGAGTACGTAGCCTAAGTTAGTTTTTTCTTAGTACCTAATGCATATTTGCTATTAAACTTAGAGAGACTATTCTAGGTTAATGGAGGTTGGGGCATTTCTAGAGCTTATTATTTTTGCCTATTTTTAAGAAATTAAGGGTTTGAGAGCTTAATCGAGTGCATAAACTAACACCATGATGGGAGTAACTTTTATTTAGATTCAAGGGCCAACAAACATCTTGGAATCCTAAAGATATCTCCAGCTCACTTCTTTACCATTGTTATTAGAATTTTCTAAATTTGCTTTGTGTTTGTCTTTTTGGTTATGCTTATTGCATACTAGTTATCTCGTCTTCATCATTTCAGGGTGTTTTGTTTTCTTTCTTACAACATTTGAAATAGCATTTGCATCCCAGCCCTCTGTGATTTGACCCTAGCTCACCATTTACTGCATAGTTTGGTAGTTGTGAATTTATTATTGGGTAGTTAGAAGCAAGCTATCAAATTTTTTGCATCGTTATCAGAGAGTTGGAGTGTGTTAATTGTTATTTCTTGTGTTATTTTTATTTTTACTTTTGATGATCTTTTTCATTCTTTCATCGGTTTGCATGTCCGATAGTTCCTCAAAATACATTCGTTTGTGTAAATTTGCAAGGAAAACAAAAGTTCATTACTTTATCCACTTAACCTTTCTCTTTTTCTCTTATGGCAAGTCACGTCAGATTTTGTCAGCAAGAGCGAGGAATCCATGCAAACCTTCCTAAGAGTGCTCATTCCTTATCCTTTAAAGAAGAAATCGACGAAAATTCAGACGAAATAGAAGAGATTGTGGAACCTCATCAACTCATATTAAAGGAGTTTGCAGCCCTTTCTTTTAACCTTAATCTGCTTTGCATCAATTATCCAGATAATGAGTCGAAAGTTGAAATTAAACCTAGACTGATACATGCATTGCCTACTTTTACAAGTTTTCGTGACACTAGCTCATTGGGATAAGGCTACATCACCGAGCTAATAAGTTCCTAAAGGAGTTCCATATCGTATATGATGGGTGTCGAAACTACCAAAAATAAATTACCTACTCTAAAAGATTTGTAAATAGTGATGAGCAGGGTCGATCCCACAGAGACTGGTCAAGCTTATTTCTAAAGTGCTAGAATAGAAAAGGAGGGGGTTGAATTGAACAAAAATAAATAAAACAAAAAATGCAGCAGTAAACTAAAATCAAATCAATAGAAAACGAACACAGCCAAAGGTATAATTCTCAATAAGAAATTCTTATGTTTGATCATTGATTCTAAGATTGCTTTATAATTTCATATTACAGACAAGTTATAATCAAAGGGAACGTCCCTCCAACCAATCTTTCCGTATTAATGGATTATTAAGATGCGATCCAATAATAACCCCTAACCAACAAACAACCCTAAGTACGACGAAGGATTTAATTTGTCACTCGTAATGAACACTAGAAAGACCTTGCCCTAATCAACAAAAACTAAAAGAATTCATTTAAACTAGATCATGTAATTACTTAATATAATCCAAAAGCTTTGACACAATCAAGT
Organism: Erythroxylum minutifolium; assembly: GCA_027123815.1. NCBI lineage: Eukaryota > Viridiplantae > Streptophyta > Magnoliopsida > Malpighiales > Erythroxylaceae > Erythroxylum > Erythroxylum minutifolium. The sequence goes on along the minus strand of JAOTJB010000007.1, from coordinate 5,605,308 downwards.
TATATCAATTACTACTTACATCAACTCGACTAAACAATTACAGATTTAATTATCTAGAAATCTTCAGCTTCAGCTCTTATGCTCCAAATACTCCTCAAATATGTTCCAAATGCTTCTTTTTTATCACATCTAGCAATCCCTAACCAAAATATATAAAAACAAGTAAAAGCTCACATTTAAGCACAAAAAATCACCAAATAAGCATAGAATTAGGAACTAAAACATGCTAGATTTGCACACTATCACTTAGTTAAGGAGATTGAAGAAATTCATACTAAGGTTGATGATCTGAGTAACTCAGTGGGTGATCTACATGAGGAAATAGCATATCTACGAGTTTCAATTGAAGAAGATCTCAAGTTGATCCGAACTGATATGCAACGCATGTTTTCTGAAATCATGTAGCATCTTCGATAAAGCTTTTTGATTAATAACAAATAGGGAGAGAAGAGCAGAAGAAAGAGGAGAAGAGTAGAAGAAAGAAAAGAAGAGTAGAAAAAAGAAAGAAGAGCGGAAGTAGAAAGAAGATAGTATATGGGGAGAACAGAGACAAGAGAAGAAGACAATAACAACTACAAAGTGTATTTTGTTTGTTGTCTTCTTATTCATTATTTGAATAAAATTTGTTCATTCACTTTTATCTTTTTAAAATTGTGATTATTTGTTATCATCAAAAAGGGGGAGATTGTTAAGTCAAGCGGACTTCACGATTATTAATTTTGGTGACAATCAAATAATAATAATATTAGAAATAAATGAACTATTTTGATAAGTGTGTTAAGTGTGCAGAAGTACAAAACACAAAAGAAGCTCAGAACACAAAAGAAGCAGAAAACACAGAAGAAAGAAAAGCAGAAGAAGCGCAAAACACAGAAGAAACACAAAACACAGAAGAAGTGCAAAACACAGAAGAAGTGAATACACAAAAGAAGCGGAGAACATAAAAGAAGTGCAAAACACAAAAGAAGTGAATACACAGAAGAAGCGCAGAACAGAGAAGAAGCAGAAAACACAGAAGAAATGAATACACAGAAGAAGTAGAGAACACAGAAGAAGTAAAAACACAGAAGAAGTGGAAAACACAGAAGAAGAAGAAAACACAAACGATATAAAGATGAAGATACGTCAGTACGTTGGACAGTTACTTAGTTGGAGTTAGTTACAGAACTCAGCTGAATAACGGGTTCTACAAGAATCAAGAAGCAGTTGGAGACTTAGACTATATATACTAGTCGTAGTCGAAGATTGAACAACCTTGGAACTTTTAATCTTTTGAGCTTTCAAGTGTATAATTACAAAGAAAAATTCTGTAGAGCGATACTAAGAGAGCAAACCCTACTATAACAAAAAGCACACAATATCTTTCTAGTGAGAGAAAGAAAAGGCTAAGAGTCTGGAGAGGCTAAGATAGAAAAAAGAATACTTTGTGTAAGAGACCTGAAGAGGATCTGAAAGGGAAGAAAGAATACTTGTAAATTTATTGAAGTATAGTGAAAACTCAGACAAACTCTGAGGACTGGACGTAGCCTATAATTTGGGGTGAACTGGTATAAAAATCACAGAGTCTATCTTCTATCTTTTCACTTTGTTCTATTTTGTTTTGAACAAGTATATAGAAATTATTTACGATTTAACTATGAAACTATTTTTGAATAACTTTTATGATATTCTTTTAAAAATTGGAAAAGTTCTTAACAAGATAAATTAAAGATTTTTTTTCACGAAAAGAATACACAATTCAACCCCCTTCTTGTGTATCTTATATATTGTACTTGAATTCTATATTAACGTGTGATTTACTTCAATTGGTATTAGAGCTCTGTTTTTAAGAACCACCTTTACAAATTGAGGGAAAAGATCTATGGCTGAATCACATGTTTTTATAGCTGAAGGTGCCTTCGTCACAAGACCTCCTGTATTCAATGGTCAAGATTATCATTATTGAAAGGACAGGATGCGACTCTTTATAAAATCCACACATATTGATCTTTGGGATATCATTGAGAATGGACCATACGTACCAATAGATGATGAAGGAAATACCATTCCTCATAACAAATTGTCAGCTGATCACAAAGCTAGATTTGAACTAAATTCAAAGGCCAAGTTCATTTTGAGTTGTGCTTTAAGCAGAAGTGAATATGATAAAGTTCATAGATGCAAAACTGTGAAGGAGATGTAGGACACTCTATCCATCGCATATAAAGGCACAAACCAGGTGAAAGAGTCCAAGATCAATATTCTTATGCATCAGTATGAGCTGTTTAAAATGAAAGAAGATGAGTC
>JAOTJB010000007.1:5517853-5532323 GCA_027123815.1 Erythroxylum minutifolium | reverse complement strand
AAAATAATTTTAATTATTTATTTATTAAATTTAATAAATAAATAATTAAAATTATTTTTAATAATTCAATAAATTATTAATTTTTAAATAATCGTATATAATTTTTCTAATAAGAATAAAATTGAAAAAGCGAAAAAAAAAGAAGAAAGATGGAAATTTAATTATCCATGCTAATTTGTTAATAAAATTAAAAATAACGGAATAAAGTTATATATTATCGAACCTTCTTAAATTTTGTGAGTTAATGAGATTACAACTAATTATTGATAACGGTAGTATACCCAAAAATAAAAATTAAGAATTATTTAAAATTTATTGCCAAATATGTAAATGCTTATCTTTTTCGTTACCGATAACCAAGTAAGCAAAAATTAAGTAACGTGGGCTACATAACTATTCATAGTTTCCTGACGTACCATAACTTATAAAGACACCTATCAGCTTTGATTTTGTGGTTGGATAACGCGTGCCATGTACTCAATTGCTACTTCATTTTCTCCTTATGGCTGCCGCTGATGCTCCAGCGTTCTTACGTTGAGATCCATAGCTTCAAAATCCATACATGCCATTCGAAGATTTGCCACAAGCCAAAACCATCGAGGTACCCAATTAGGCTCAATCCCTTAATCCTACTTCAACTTCTTAGCATTTCTCTTTCTGGTTTTCTCTATTCATCAAGATCGTATATTAGTGAAAATGAAACAGGCCACTCTTCCCTAGCTTCTTCTACCCAATATGAGGACGATTTTGTTGAAATTGGGGAATGAGAATATTGCCACGTTAGAGCAGGGCTCCTGGGATGATGTTGCAGAAGGCGATACGCGAACTATTAAGTAAGAGAGCGAGGAAGAAGTTTATGTGATTGATAAGGAGAAGTTGGAGGTTGTTTGTCTTTGTTGTTGACTACCGAAGGGTCCTTGGCCTCAACTCTTAATGGTATGGGTTTAGATTTATATGAGGTTTTTCTGGTTAAAGTGCTTGAAAGGCTACTTATTTCGGGTGAGAATCTGACTAAGTTTTTCAAGTGGGCTAAAAATAAGAATACAGATATTAGTGTGATCAAGCCTGTTGTTGATACCCTTGTTTGGGCCATATGCCGTGATCATAGGAAAAAGGATGTGATCTCTTTGTGGAGCATGGTGCAGGAGATAGGTCAGAAAGGATGTCATGTGCTTAATGTGGAGATTCTTAATCAATTAATTGCTTTGCTTTCCATGTTGGATGAAGGAAAGGCTGCTTTGCAGGTCTTTGCAAATTTGGTGATTTCGGGTGCATTCCTTTCTCTGATACTCATTATTATACTGTCTGATGTCAGGTTTCTGATAGTATCGCTCTGTCAAGATGATGAAACTATTGAATTATCTCTAGATATTCTGGATGATTTTTCTGGAGAAGCTAGAAAGTATGCGATTAGACTTTTCATCTGTTGCCCAAGGTTTGTATAGAATCAAATATATTGATGCATCTAAGGAGTTGCTTTGTAAAATCATTGCTGAAGGCCCTCTCCTGGAAGTACTGTTTTCAATAGAGAGATTACTACTTACAAGGTGGACATATGGAAAAGTTGATAGAGATGATGAAGTTTTTGGAAATTAGGGTTCTAAAACCTGATGCATATGGTTATACTGTTTTTACGACCAGTTTTGCCAGTGGTTTTCAGGTGGAGGAGGGTTGTAAGATTCCATCAGAAGCCAAAAAGAAGCACAACAAACAGAATCCTGTGACTTACCATACAATATCCGATGGTGTTGCAAAATTGTACAATTTGAAAAGGCTTTGGACTTTTTTCAGAGAGATGAAATATGGGTCTGACCTAATGTAGTAGTACACTCAAGTTTGTAATATCCCTTTGCTTAAAGGCATTAGGTTAGGAAACAGCAGAGAACCTCTTAAATGATATGAAGGAGAGCAGTCAAAGAACCTCTAAACTCGATGACAAAGGCACTTGTAAGAGCAGTCAAGGAGCTGGCAGGGGAGGGGTTGGAGATTGAAGCAAGGGATGAAGCCTGTTGTATGTTTATTTTGGGTGTAACTAAGATGAGAATGCAATTAGTTTGCTTTAGGTCTCGTTTTAATCAAATCTACTTTAGTCATGTACATTTAGTCAGGTCCATTTTTGCTTGAGGTTGCCTATCAATACAACCCTAACATTATTAGCTACACTTTATCTAGTTTTACTATATGTTTTAATCTCATCTAATAGTTGTTGGAAGATCTGATATACATTTTTAAATTGGTTTTCTTCATGATCACTTGCGCACTCTTCACTTCTATAATTGCTGGTCGTAAACTAGTTTTAACACACAGAAGGTATCTTTGTTGCAGGATACTTAGACTCTTTGAATTAGTTGCCTTGTGATTAAATGGAGGAACAGTCATTTTTTGACAGAATGATCACACATCTTCGGTCATCATGCAAGTCCGTGTAGTTTCTGCTCCTCATTGTTGAATAATATTGCTTTGTGTTTGGTTAGAGTAGCAAATTTGATTGACAAACAATTATGTTTTGTGTGGATTTCGTTGTTGTCTAGGTATTATACTGGATACCCAAAAGATATTGGTCAATCACGCATTATCCACTTTACATCAGAACGAGAATTTGTCCAGCTTCTTCATGAAGGACACCCTGTGGTTGTTGCTTTTACCATCAGGTTATATTAAACCCAACACTTACTATTTAGTGTTGTGTTTTGCTCATGCTTCATGTGCAACTATTTATTGTTTATAATGTAGGTGCAATCACACAAAGCATCTTGATCGAGTTCTTGAGGAAGCAGCTGCTGAATTTTATCCTTCTGTGAAATTTATGCGTGTATGTTTGTTTCACAAATTAATTATGGTTAACTTTGTGCTGAAAAGAATTTTACACAATAGTGACTCAAGTTCCTGAAGGCTTGTGATTGCTATATAGTTTCAGAAAGGAGCAGCTTAAAAAGATGGAGTATTTATCACTGTAATAGTCTCCTGAAAGTCAAATTTTCTGAAGTAATGCTTTATATATATATTTTTAGTGGCACTAAAATAGTCAACGTTTCAAGCCCAATCCTTACAGCTTACTGCATATGGTTAACAACACTTAGGACTTAAATTTCTAGAAATAGTTCTGCATGTACAAAATGATTCTTTGAAGCTTTTTTGAATGCTAAATGCGGGTTTGTCAGTTGTATATCATCAGAGTTTCTTCACCAGGTTAAGGCCCTGATGAAAACTCTTTCCCTCGTACAATTATTTATGCAATGCTCTTAATAAAGTCTTTTCCATTCAACATGTGTTACCATGTTTAATGTGTTGTTAACTGCAAATTTTTTCCTGTTCCAGGTTGAATGTCCAAAATATCCTGGCTTCTGCATAACACGCCAGAAGAACGAGTATCCGTTCATTGAATTGTTCCATAGTCCAGAGCGGGTATTATGGGTCTTCTTTACTGATTTATGTTGGTACTGATGTTTATATTGCTTCATGATATTTTAATGTCAATCATCGTTTGGTCGTATATGTGTATGATTGTGTTATCTTCCCTATTATTTATTATTTAGATGCATTATCTTTGACAGTACTGTAACTTTTTTGTGTAAAGCCTTTTTTGCCTTCTATTACTGGTTCATGTTCATGCATAGGCAGTGATGTTTAAAACCTTTTTTATGTTCATGCCCAGGCAGTAATGACACTGTTAAATCATATTGTACCGATTGTTTCTTGTTGTGGTGAAAACAACAATACTGTTTATAGTACTCTTGATTTTGCATGAAGAGTTATAATACAATTTTATTTACCTTTAAAGAAAAAAATGATGTTTATTACTCTCTGACTTTATTCTGTATTTAGTTTAAAATCTACTTGCAAGAACAGTGTGCTGATTTTTTCTTTTTTGGTTTTCTGCATTTTACCATTCTACATTTAAACATTGAAAGAAATAAAGGTTTTTTTTTTATTCCATCTGGTTAGTAATTAGAGAAATGGAATTAACATATTACTGCCTGAGTAGCCAACAAAGTAGAGTTAGCCTGTCTGTAACATATAAAGGAACTTCCTTTTGTCATTTTGATAGAACATAGTAATAAAGGCTTGTTGAAAATTCTTATCTTGGAAACATTCTTTTATAGAGCTCATTCAACATTATGTTCTTGTGTTCTCAAAATACAGAGAGCATTTTCAATACGGAAAATTTTGACAGATCAATCCATCAATCTTTCCCACATATTTTAATGCTCTTTGTAGATTTGGGTCACTCCTGCTCTCCTCTCTCTCTCTCTCTCTCTCTCTCTCTCTAGATTCATCAGATCCTCCTCTCTCATATTTCTGTCACCTAGTTCCAGTTGCCATTAGTTGTTTATAATCTCTCTCATTCTAGTCTTATTGTCATTAGATGGGCCATTGTGGGGAGGGCCATGGCTGGTAAATGCTTCATCGTTGCTGTTCGTTATTGTTTTCATGAAAATCGGGTATTGATACGTTGAGAATGAAGACAATCAGAACGGAACATGTTAACTTGTATAAGTTGAAACAAGACTGTAGCTTTGATCCGGCTTTATTCAAATGTCACCGAAGCTTGTATCTTCTTGCTTGCTTTTTCAGATTCCAGGTTTGCGTTGGGTACGATGTTTAGTGCTTAGATTCATTTTTTTCTTATGCAGGCCACTAATCAAGGAAGGACTGGTGATCCAAATATCACAAGATATGCAGTAAAAGTCTTAGCTGTGAGTTCTGTTTCTTATGTATATTTTTTTATCACAATGGTATAGTGTGGAATTTTGATGAGAAATTGTTCTAATCTGTGTCCTTCCAAATGTCGACCATAGAGATTTTGATTTGCTGATGGGAAAGGTATATTTAGACAGTCGTTCTCTGGGTGGTGTGTTTTAAACGAGTAATTTTCTGTGATCTTATTTCGGGTTTCTTGCATAACGCATAATTCCTAGAGCATTATGCATTTAAAGAATAGTTGCCTAAGCTGCTAGAATAGTCGTAATTGACTGCAGACTGAGGAGTTGCATCTAATCAGAACATCTGATTTTTCATATCGTCATTCTTTGAATATTGCCATTAATTTGCCTATTTCTGCACTTGCGCAGTTCAATTATGACACCAGTGTCTATGGATTCAGAGAATTTTTCAAGCGCCATGGAGTGAAATCATCTGACTAGCAATGAAGTCTTGTTGAAAATGCTCACAGCATGTTCTACAAGGGCATAAGAGTTCTTTGTCAGTCGATAAAATTGGATTGGTATCGACCTGCCTTCATTGGGGTGCTCACTTTCTAGCTTACTTTTCCTGTTTATTTTTCATTATAGAAAAGATGTGGGTGAGAGGGGCAGGTGCAGAGGCCGTTGATATGTAACAAATAAGCCATCTTGAAACTCTCGACTACAAATTAACCACTTGCCTGAAGATTAGGGTGGTTTTAGATCTCTAAAACCACTCTTGGCATGGAATGATGTTTTCAGTTCTAGTGAAGCAGGAATCACATTATTTATATTTATGGTTCTGGAATTTGGGTTATTCGCATGCACCAAGATGATATTGGTACGAGTATTATGAGATTGATGTTAAGATGTACTCATAGTACATTTCCTTAAGGTTACAATTTAAGAATGAAAATGGATCGGGTTTGAACCACATCTTTTTAGTATACAGGCGGTTAAAGTCTGAAAGGAGTTTGGCAGCACTAAAAGTTTGATTAGTTGTCTCATAAGGTGATGTCATTTTGGTCATTCAACAAAATGATGTTTTGTTAATTTGACAAAACAATATTGTGTTGTTTAGCTGTTTTAAGTCATTCAACAAAGTATTATTTTAATTAGTAGCCTCGGCTTGTTTTGTGATGAGTTGAGTTGGACTTTATTGGTTTATGAACACCGGGTTAAACAAAGTTTAACTTTTGACTTCGGAATTAAATTGAATCTTATTTTAAACGAGTTTTATTCGTTGACTTAAATTAAAAGAGATTCTGTTTGTATTTTGTCCACTTTAATACAATTATTATTCGAATAATCTTGAAAAAGTGCGATTTTTTGTCGTATTATAAATCTAAACCTGGATGGATATTGAAGATTCAAGGTTTTAATTAACTGCTTATCTTTCTGATGACGTCATTTTTTATGATAGTTTGTAGAGACTTACATTTTTCAGTAAAGTGGAAGATGTGTCGGAGAAAATGGTTAGTAAGAGTTGTCTTTGGACAATAGATATGAGTAGACAACATAAGATTCTTCACGAGCAAAAGTGAGCTTTAGCTGTAGACCCAATCACTAAAGTGTAAGGTAAGGTTGATAATTTGACTCAACAGTTAAATAATATAAAAGCCTCTTCTTTAGCTTAGGTGAAAGCTATTCTATAAAGATGCGAGCTATGTGAACAAGATAACTATGATACTATTGATTGCTTTTTGATGAAAGACTATGAATTGAAACAAGTTACATATATGGGAGCACAATTTGGTCGAGGAGGGGGAAACAACCCGTACTAAAACACATATAATCCTGGATGGAAAAATTATCCAAATTTTTCTTGGTCAAACAATGCAGGAGGTCAATTCCAACCTTAAGGACTATCTGGTTTCCAACAGGAGAAACCAAACTCAATGGACTCTAAGCTAGATAAAATTTTAGAAAAGATTGAGGGCATGGAAGACGCTCACAAAAGGCTGAAAGGGAAATTTGAACAAGTAACAAAGCACTACGCATCCTTCATACACAACTTGGAAGTCCAAATGAGCCGATTAGCAGATGTGTTGTCGACACGAAGTGCGGGGACCCTTCCAAACAATACCAAGATGAATCCGAAGGAAAGGATGATGGTACTCACCCAGGCTATTAAAGAAAAGTCTAGTCAAGTTGAAGATGATGGGGAAGAAGAGAAGCAAAAGACTAATGAAAGTTCCCTACAGGTTAAAAATAACCTAATTGAAATTAAGAAATATCAATCTCCAATTCCATACCCTATTCACGCAATGAGGAAACAAAGGAAGTTAAACTAAATGAAGTTCTGGATATCATAGAACAATTAAAAACGTGACTTGCCTTAATGAAATTTATAAAAGGGAAGCTAAAAAATGAATTGCTAAGGACAAAGAACTCCACTGAAGTGATAACATTACCATAAAAGTGAGATGATCGGGGACATTTTTACATCCCATGTACTATTGGTCGTGTTATAATGGATAAGGCATTTGCGGGTCTAGGAGTTAGTATAAGTATAATGCTTTATACCTTGTATAAGAAAATTGAGTTAGGCGAAATAACATCCACCAGGATGCGTGTTCAAATAGTTGATAGATCAATCCACCATCCTAGAGGTGTAGTTAGGGATGTTCGAGTTACGGTTGACAAGTTCACTTTTCCCACATATTTTGTAATCTTAGACATAGAAGAGGATTTGGAGACACCTATTATCATTGGGAGACCATTTTTAGCCATCGTTTGGTCGGTCATAGACATTCATGGGCGCGAATTGACACTGAGAGTAAGGGACGACAAGATGTTATTTAAAGTTTCTAATGTTAATAGCAATTATCTCAAATATGTGGATGATATAAAGCACAATGAATCTTGTGAAGAAGTCAAGAAAGGTTACACTTTTAAGGGCTCCTTAGAATGACCAAAAATAAGGCAAAAGATTTGAAAGAAGAAGAAAACAAAAAAGGAAGGTGGTAAGAAGCATAGTCTGATAGCTCGAGTACAATTTATGAGAGTTGTAGTGGCGTTACCATTATATAAATCATTTGAATCACCATGAGGAAACAAAGAATGTTGAGCTAGTGACGGTAATCAAAGCACTTCATGGGAGGCAACCCATAATTTTCAATCTTTAGTAGTTCATCTTTTGTGTTATATTAGGTTTGCAATTATGTTTGTGTGTTCTTTTGAAATAAGTAGAATACTTAGAAGAGATCAAGCATAAGTAAGACCTTGGAATTCTTACTTTTCTCTTTTTCATAATGGATGGGAATATTTTGGCAAGGGAAACAATGAGATGATGATGCAATTATAAGTTATGGAAGCACTTCAGAAGTGAAACGAGGAAAAGAAGCAAAAAATCAGAAGGAATGCAGAAATTTCCAGGGCCACAATCCAGGCCCACCAGGCCACGATTGTGGCTTATAGCAGGGCAAGTTAAAAATACGCAAATTTCTGTAATTTTCTCCCAATGTTACCCCCTACTTCTTCCCAACCTTTATATTTACATTCATCCTCATTTTTCCTACACATCTCATTCTCTAACTCTCTCTCTAAAGTCAAGAAGTCAATTCCCTGTCACTTCTCTCTACAACCATCCTTAAGGTCTTTATTTCTCTCTCAATTCCTCACACCCCTCATTCCAATAGGATCGTGTATTAAGCAAACGATCAAGAGATCTCAACAGAAGGGTAAGGTCCAAGTATCGGATCGTGGACAAAGGAACCAGGCTGCGGAGTACAAAGCATCCTTTCTGATTTACTTGGAAGAGTAAGGTAAACGCTTCCAAACCCTTAGTAAAAAAAGAATTATTCTGCCTCAATATTTGGATTTTGACATATTAGAAACTATTGATTTGAGAGAACAAGTTGAAAGTTTAAGGGGAAGAATTCATTGGGAAAAATTCATGTGCTTTAATTATGTCATATACAAAGAACTTACCCTAGAATTCTTCACCTCCCTCTGATATGAGCTTAGTAACCCCAAGGATCTATGGTTTCGATTATGGGGTCAACTGTATGAGTTAAACTACAAGACACTACGTGAAATAGGTGGGTTCCTTGAATCAACTATAGCAGACCAACACGATGACTTCCGTGCCATATGTTATTGGACTGAACTGATTGGTTTGGAGAATTTTGACTCTAAAAATGCCCATAATAAAATAATTTGTAGTCCCTACCACTCACTATTACACAAGGTTATGTGCCAAATAGTGATTAACAAAACAAAAACCAACAAGTTTTCGGTCAAGGAACATTTCCTGTTGTGGTGCATGGACCATAATGTCCTAGTTTGCACCTCCACCAATATCCTTAATGCTATTATTGCTACTCCGAAAAAGAGAAGCAATAATCTAGGCATGGGGTATTTGGTTAAAGCTATTGCGGAGTATTATGGTGTCAATTGTGATGGACTAACTGTACATCTTCCTGAGTTTCTTAACACTCATCACCTGACAAGAGATCTTAAAGTCCCATAATACGGAACTTTAAGACACCAATGCAAAATCTCATGTTAAGACCATGCAGGACAGGTTAGTTTAAGCTCGGCACCATCGCAAGATGAGGAGGAATCAACCTGTGAAGAGTCAGGAGAGTAAGAGCCAACTGTATGGAAGAAGGTAATGGAAGCCATTTCAAACACTAACAAAGCTTTTGCAGATAATGCCAAGGTGTTAAAGGAACTAACAAAGGAGTAACGAAGACTATGCCAAGATAGATGAAGCATTCATAAATACTTTGTTGCTTAAGAAGTGGAGATGCTGCCTCCAACACCATCACCATTACCACCTCAATCACCATTATAGGTTCTTATGCTCTAACCTTTATCTTTTCATTTATGTTTTTATTTTGTTCTTACGTTTTTGTATTAGTTTATTTTGATCCCACCTTATTTGTTATTTTTCCTTCTCACATTGAGGACAACTTGTTATCCAAGTGTGGGGAGGGTTACATTATATGCATTATATGTTTTATGTTAAGTGTGAATTTTGCATATTATATGTTAGTTTTGTTTAGGTTTGCAGATGAGCCTCGTGTGAATTTGTCAATGGCTAAGACTTAACAGAATCGATTTATCTTTTCATATAGTCTTTTAGGATGTTAAGATTTATTAGCTTATGAAATTAGTTTTCTAGGTTGCTTTGGTTAAATAAGCATGTTAATTAGGATATGATGTTAGTTCGTTCATTTTAGGAATTTGAAACATTTCCTGGATGATACTCAATCGTGCAGTCATAGTCTTTCAGCAGTTCTATCCATCTCCTCTGTCTTATATTCAACTCTTTTTGACTCATTAGATACTTCAAACTTTTATAATCAATATATATCTGGAATGTCTCTCCATACAGATATTGTCTTCATATCTTTAGAGCAAAAACCACTACAGCAAGCTCTAAATCTTGTACTAGATAATTAATCTCGTGAGACCTTAATTGTATTGATGCATATCTATCACTTTGCCATACTACATCAATACACATCCCAATCCTTGATGCGAAGCATCAATATACACCACATAACCTCCAATTCTCGATGGAATAGACAACACTAGTGTTGTAGTTAACCGATGCTTCAGGTCCTCAAAACTTTTCTGACATTCATCATTCCATCTGAAAGGCACATTCTTCCTCATAAGTTTAGTCAGATGTGCTAAGATTAATGAGAACCCCCAAACAAACCTCCGGTAATATTCGGTTAATCTAAGTAAACTTTGAGTCTTTGATACATTCTTCGGAGCTTCCCACTTCATTACTGCCTCTATCTTCTTTGGATCCACTTGTATACCTTGTCTAGTTACTATGTGACCCAGAAATACAACTTGATTTAGCCAAAATTCACATTTACTGAATTTGACATACAACTGTTTCTCTCTCATGATCTGTAGGATTAACCTTAGATGTTTAGCATGCTCTTCTCTAATGTTTGGATACACCAAAATGTCATGTATAAACATTATCATAAAATGATCCAGGTAGGGTTGAAACACCTTATTCATCAAATCCATAGATGTAACTGGGGCATTAGTTAACCCAAAAAATGACCATACCTGCTTCTGAACGCACTTTTTGGTACATCAACCTCTGTTATCTTTAACTGATATTACCCAGATCTCAAGTCCAACTTAGTGAATACCCAAGCTCCCTGCAATTGATCAAGCAATGGGTACTTATTCTTTACTGTTACCCGATTCATTTGCCTGTAATCGATGCATAGTCTCAGAGTTCCATCTTTTTTCTTCACAAATAAGATTGGAGATCCCCGTGGTGATACACTGGGTCTGATAAAACCCTTTTTCGATAACTCCTGCAACTGAGCCTTTAATTCCTTTAGTTCCACAGGTGCCATCCTATATGGAGGAATAGATATAGGAGTAGCACCTGGAACTAAGTCAATCGTAAACTTTGTTTCCCTATCTGAAGTTAAACCAGATAGTTCTACAGGAAATACATCCAGGAATTCCCTAACAATGGGAATGTCTTGTACATTCTGCTTAGTTCGATTATCGACTACATGGTCTAGATAAGCCTCACATCCACTCCTGATCAATCTCAGTGCACTCATGAATGAAATCAGTTTAACTAGCACTGCTTGACTAACACTTTGGAATACTACTCTCAGTTGATTAGGAGATTCTAGTATTACCTCCTCATTGTAGCAGTTCATGATAGCCTTATAAGCTGTAAGTCAATCCATGCTTAGATTAATATTTATCTCTTGTAACTGTAATACAATTGAAATCTACTTCCAATTCTACCTGATCAATTCGAATCAAACACCTTTTACAAACTTCTTCTATTACTGTAGTACTACCTATCGGTGTACTCACCTCTAAACCATGTTTCAGTAGTTCTCTATCACATTGTAGCCTAGATGGCAGATGCGGTGTGATAAAAGAATATGTGGATCTAGGATCTAGCATTGCAAAAGCTTCATAAGTAAGGATATGTAACACATCTGTAGGACATTTGGGGAGTTCTGAGCCTCCTGCCGGGTCGTCGCATAAACTTTGGCTTGAGACTGCGGTTGGTTGCTTTGCACCTCAGTCTTGATAGTAGGACTCCCAAAACTCATTCTGCCTCTACCGCAGCCTCTCTGTCCAGATCCACTAGCTCGACTCTACTGGACAGTTGTCTCAGTTACCACCACTCCTCTCTTTTCAGACTGTACTTCATAAACTACGGGATAGTCTCTGATCTGATGATCAAAAGAACCGCATTGAAGGCAAGCTCTAGCATTCACCACTGTGTTTCTTTCCACAATGTTCACAATTAGGTAATTGTCCCGATACTGTACCTCTTCCATTGCCAGACTACACAAAACTACCCCTCTGTCTGAACCCTATATGTCTTGATCTAGCCGGTAGTTGAAAAGATTTGTTTTGGCTCTTACTAAACCTTATGCCAGAACCACCCTGAGATTCAATAGGCCTCTTCACTCTGGACTCTTGTTTATATTCTGCCCAACCATCATTCAACAACTGCTCAATTCAGGTTAAGGCAGCTCGTAGTTCCTTTAAACTACCCAAATTAGAAATGGCTAACCTCATCTGTATTTCCATATTCAACCCATCTTCAAATCTCCTACACTTGTCTTCCTTAGTAGGAATTAAGGCAGTAGCATACCCCATCAGTTCATTGAACTTTATCTCATATTTAACTACTGTAAGCTTCCTTTCTTCAGATCTAAGAATTCTTTCATCTTTCTATCCAAGTAGATCTTTGAAATGTAATTCTCTTTGAAGACCTTCAGAAAGTCTTCCCACTTTAAACTAGAAGGCTTGGTGGTACTGCCTGACACAGTTTTCCACCATTGGTATGCTAGACCTTATAGTAAGGAAACTGCATAGTTGAACCTTTCTTCTGACTCACAATCCATCTGATCAAAGACTCTCTCCGTTCTCTCTAGCTATCCTTTAGCCTCTATAGGGTCTGTACTTCCGTAGAAGTCCACAATCCCCTACTTTCTCAATTTATTATACCTCCTTTCCTTTCTCTCAGGAATTCTCAGAGGCATTCTCTCAGGTTGAGATACAGAAGACTCTCTACTACCTCCTACTGATTTTAGGTCAACTGATTGTCCCACTTGAACAACTATGATGGATGGCCTATAATAGACAATAACTTTGATTACTATCTGAGTTTCTCACAATATTTCATGTATAACGTTCCTATTTGTCCCTATGCATGCCAAACTATGCTCTGATACCAAAAATTGTAGCACCCTACTCCCATCCAACATATGCCTGTATGTTTATCAAACATTTGAGCATATGCTCGAGAGAAGCAGTGCGCTAGAGCAATGACATCACTTATCATGGCATCATAATATAAAACAAAAGTACCCAATATCTAAAACTCAATTCCTCATTTTCATTTCATAAAATAGAATGTACATTGTAGCATTATATACATCATTCACATATATATACAGTATTGAAAGCTTATTAGAGTCTATAACTCTATTTACAAAAATATACTACATGAATGAGGAACTATACAAAAATTCTATCTATCACTTCAGTCTCAGCTGACCAACTTTTGAGTCATTTCTTCTATCTAAAACACAAGAACTATTCTTCTTCTAGCGTGTCTTAGTAATTAAGTCTCTTCTCTCGTACCTGAAAAGTCACGTTGCAATTTTGATGAGTTTTGCGAACTTAGTGAGCTAACCATCATTGATAGCTCACTCATATCACATAACATAACATAACAGTTCATAGACAATTAATATAATCACATAGTACACATCACTTTACTAATCATCATACTGAATCAAATACAATTTGTATTCACTTTATCCATATTTCACATTCAGAACAGTTAAAACAATTAATTTCAATCATTTAAAACATACATATCAAATTTATATGCAATGCACATGTGACTCACATTTAATTATGACATTGTTGTGACCGAGTGCCTTTTTCACTGTCCCATATCTATTGTGGATACCGGAGCCAGAGGCTCTTACTACATTATGAGCTTTAAGATTTTTTTTGCTGGTGACTATGGTCACAACTCCATTATCTTATCATGTGTATCATGTAATGAATGCATCACATCACATATGTTCAATCAATCACTTATATTCACTTTCACATATCATCGGACCTAAGTCCGGCATTCAACAAATATGTTAAGTACATTTATTTTTGTCAAATTCACATACAATGAACGCTTCCAATGTGATTTTCATGCATGAAGCGCCTCAGAGAATAAATGTCCGGAATGAACACATTCACATCAATAATGATTCAATACAGAATTTTAAACAAAAATTAATCAATGTGAGACCTTCTAAGTTACTCATAGTATGCTCCAGATAACTATTGCCTCGATGTCTCGGTAATGTCTGGATGCTGTCGCTTTAGTTGCGCTTCTATATCATGCAACATATACACATTTACACATTACTAATTTGCACAATCACATTAATACTCATTCATACACATATGTATATGTGTTATGTATAATCTATGCTCAATGACAATCCTGGGTATATTTCTTTAATTCACATCTTATGATCGTTCGTACTTCAAAACTCATACATATCTAATTTGAGCTTAGGGTTACATTTGTAGATTGTTCTAAGTTAATCATTCAATCATTCACTAAAGTTATTCTAGCATTATAAGATCACATAACATCTAAATTCTCATTCATGTTTACTTAATACACATCATTCATCTTCTTTGAATCACATTAGCCTTCCTAGGTTCACTTTCATTCTTATAACACTCTAAATTTCCATATTTGAATACTTGATGTATAAAAATCCATTCTTAAGTTATAA
>JAOTJB010000007.1:5477786-5498222 GCA_027123815.1 Erythroxylum minutifolium | reverse complement strand
AATTGATTTAAGAGCAGGGAAAATTGAAAGTTCGGTTTTGTTTCTGTTGAGTATTGATAGTGACTGTTCTTCAGCCTTGAGTTTAAAGCCTTAAATGGAGGGAAGACTGGTGGTTAAGACTGATGATAACAGAGTACGGACTCGCGTGGCATGGGACTTCAATTATAAAATATCTAATAAAAGGTCGAAAATCAAGTTCATAAAAAAATAAAATAATCAAATGATCAAAATCAGTAAAATAGGACATCAAATATAAGTCAACAGTGCTTCAAATCAATTCAAATAAAATAAATCAAAAACAAGAAAGAAATTATTCCAAGTATAACAGTCATTATGATCTTTTTTACTGCCGTTTCCTGATTATTTTGATAAATTATTAGCTCTCTTATAATCATTTACATTTAAGGTATAATACATAAATTATTTAGTAATTAAGAGGAAAATTTTAAACTTTATGTAAAATCTTTTAATTTTCAAACAAATTTCAACCAACTTTTAAAATTTATACCAACGATGATGTTTTGATGCTTTGAAAAAGGTTAAAGGTCCAAATCACACTATAATAAATTTTAAAAAGCTTTAAGTAACACAGAACCATGATAGTGACCCGTGTAATGATAATTTTTACGTAAATTAAATTTTTGCATAACTACAAAAAACAGGGGCCGAAGATGATTATGTGTTAGATCTGGTGTTGATAAAAAACTTTAGAAATTTTTTAATATAAAAAGGAGAGAAACACGAAATAAAAGGGGAAGTCGTCTTGGACGACTTGAGAGCATCCATAAAGGACTAAATTGGAGAGTTTTGACATAAGAACGAAGCAATCTTTGGAACAAAGAAAGAAATTCTGTCAAGATTCAATTAAGAATATCAAGATTCAATCAATAATATCGAGATTCAAAATTTCAAAAATAAAAAGAACATCAAGATTCAAGATATATGAGAATGAGAAATTTTATATTATATTCTTTCTTCTTTATTATTATTTTTCTTCATTTGAACATGAAATAAATTTAAATATAGATCTAGATAAAGTGAACCTTAGAGTTATTGTTTTTGGATTAATTTTTTGATTTAATAAAAGATCTAAGTTATATTTTGAATTATTCATAGTTATGTTAGTGTCTTGGTTCAATTTTAGATGTCACATATAGGGATTAAGAACTTGTATGAATAAATTATGGCATGAGTTATAAGAGTTATATATAATGTTTGAGATATGATCATATAAACCTTCTAAATTAGAGTCAAATATATCATACGAATTCATATAACAAGTTAATATGTTCTTAAGAGTTTTGATTAAGAAAAAGATTTCAATCAATCAACGTAAAGTACAAGTTGTATGTTTTGAGAAAGAATATGGTTGTAACATTACAATTTTTGACGAATCTAATTAACTTCCTTTAGTCATTAAATCATAGAAAGGTTTTAGGGAAATTCTTATTTGAATCTTGTTTATCTATTGGTTGTAAGGCCCCAAATTATACCCTAGTTGAATGTTACATATATGAAAGTATATGTGATAGGTGTTAAAATTGTGATACGACTGTAAATTGCATATGTCTTGAATTTTGGTTATTGGTTCATACTTAGTAAGTTGGAATTAATTAATAACATTAGAGAATTGAGATATTAAAATGTACATTTGGACTAGGAAAATTGTCAAGTGGAAAGACAAGTTGGTACATGAAAATTAGTATGACTAAGCCTATACTTTGAGTGACATTTCACATAGTTAAATGTGTGATAAGTAGACTAGGAAATAAGTGACAAATAGACCAATTATTATGTGACATGTGGACTAATTAATTGGTGACAATTGGCATCATTTTAAGGAGATTAGTGGTAGTATAATCAATTAATACATGGCATTACATGCTAATTGACACATGCTTAAGTAATTTGAAGACACCTAGCATGTTAAAGAGGCAAATCCCAACAACAAGTTCATGTTGTCTTTCCCCTTGGTTTCACCACCGAAACTCCTCCTCCTTCTGTCTGAATTTTGGTTAAACCATAGCCAAATTGTTGCATGAAACATACATGTTAATCCTTCACAAAATAATCAAGAAAACCAGCTGATTATTGTCCTTGATCTTGTCCAAAAATCACCTTGTTTTCACCTTGAGGTCATGTTGGTTAGCTGGTTCTTTGGAGTTGAAATTTGAAGTTAAATAGGTAAAGGACTTCTAAACTTTATAGCATATAGTAATACAAGTTTTGTGATAATTGAATTTGCATGAAATATGTGTTATGATGTTGATAATTGAGTTCTGGAAAAAAAATTCTTGTTTGGCAAATTCTATGTTGGTTTTGATGTATGTAAGATAATGAGTTGTGAGTTTTCTAATGAATGATTTTTGAATTGGGTTTGTACATGAATTTGATAAGGAATTGAAATCTAGTTAAGGTATAATTGAGATATGATATATGGATTAAAATGAAAGTGTTTGGAATTTGGAATGAAGGTCTTGAATCTAGAAATTAACAGGAAAAATGGGTAGTCCACGATTGTGACACTCATCCTATGATCGTGACAGAAGCAGTAGCTTTTTTCACGATCGTAAAAAGGTACCCTATGATCGTGGGCAATACTTAGGAAGGAGAAATATTGGTTATAGACAATTGTCAGACTATATAAGGTTAAGAAACATAATAATGGTTTAACTGAACTTAATTGAGGTTGTAAATGAACATAGATGATGTTAGATTAATTGAGTAAAAGTTAACATAGTTATGGATTGATAATTGAGGTAATTACTTGAAGAATGTGTGGTTAGTGAATAATATGTCTAATGTTGAAATGTATGATGTGTTCAAGGATGAATATGTCCTCATGAATACAAATGTGTTTCAAAGGGTTTAAGCAATGTGAATTGAATATGATTGTTTATGAATTGGAAATTTGTGTAATTATATGTAATGTGTAAATACAAGCGTATTTAACGGTATATTATTGCAAATGTTTATGCTCATAAGGTATGTTAAGTTTGATTAGATGTGCATGTATATGCTCAATTTGAGGAAAGTGGAATAAAGACATATGTTATATACTACATCTTTTGCATGTGATTCTGAAACCTAAAAGGGTGGTTTTAAAACTGCCAAGTCTTAGTCATGGGTAAAAAGGCATGTATAGAAGGTCTGTAGCTGCTCTTGTGACACTTCGGTGTCTCTTGATATTAACACTCCGGTGTCTCCTAATATTGACCCTTCGGTGTCTCCTGTTACTGAGACATAAGTCTCTCCTATTTTGTAATACCAATCAAAGGTATCTCCTATTCTGGTCCCATTAACTACTTCTGGAAAAAGATTAGCAGGCTAACTTGTTTTGTGTTCTGATATATGTTCAATTCTGATATAAGCTAAGTTTAGTTCTGATGAACAAAATTATGTTCTGACATGATCAAGTTCCTGATACTTAAAGTTCTGCTTTGTTATTATGATATTATGTTCGGATACTTGTAAGTTTTTGATCTGAAGTAAGTATATCCTGTTCCGATAAGTTATATTCTGATCTGATGCAATAATATTGGATTACTCTTTAATTTGAACAATTAAAGGTTTTATATGATTTGACATGATTTAGTGCATGTGAATGCTAGACGATTGTTAGAAACAGTCATCAGAATATATCTTGTTTAGTTATTCCCTACTAAGCTATATGCTTAGCACAGTGGTTTTGCCTCCATGTAGGTTCTAATAAGAAGATTTAAGGCTTGGACAACCATAGTGGCCAAAGAAGGATGTGTTTTGTTTTGGAAGATGCATATTTGTGTTTAAGTTTAAGATGTATTTCAATGTAATTAGTCATATTGTATTTTGTTTTTTTGTTTAACGCTTTGTAATAAGCTTAATACGTGATGGATTTGAAACTTATGGCACGTATTTAGAAAAGTACAATATGTTTGATATGATTTGTTACAACATCAAATGATATATAATGTATGTTTGCTCGAGTTTCTGGAAGTGTTTGGATTATTTGGCATGTTTTAACTCTGTTTTATGTGGCATTTGCATATCCTTCTGCAGGGTATGTGGGTGTCATATTGGTTGCTTCAATCTTTCTTATTCCTCCGGTTTATTAATTCTTATTAGTAACTTTAGTTTAGTTTATCTTTTTCTTTAAGTCAGTCATTCCTTTTTAAACTATATAATATAAATACTCTTAGCACTAGTGTCTGTAGTCTTTGTAATATCAAAACTCATATTCATTTAAGTTATACTAGAAGAATACATAGTGCACTTACTTAATGATCTTTATTATACTTGTTGACATGATATATATCATCATAATGAAGTTTTTTAGCACTATTGTTAAGGATTAGAATACTAGAAAAGCTTTATGTTTATTAGTCTAATCATTTTTCTTTTATTTATTTCTTTTTTTCATCTTGAATTTGTTGGTTGAATTTCACGATTTAGGTACTTGATGTTACATAAACCTAACATAATGCAGTGCAAGGAGGACCATACACTACAGGGGATTATAGTAGATTATTATTCAATAAGACGTAGTTTAGCATTAATAGGTCAAGAGTAGAGCCAAAAGTTTTTAGATAAAGCACAACGTGATTCAGACAGTGCAATAACTTGTACAATTTGAAAAGTTATTGTATGAGGATCCAAGTTCACACATTATACATTTTTGAAGATTTATAATACATTCAAGAGTTATAGAGCCTTGAAGGATGCCATTTTATTAAAATTGTTCCCATTATATTGAGGGATAGAGCAAATTTGTGATTGAAATCTCTACCTTTTAGATCCATTACCACCTAAAATAGGCTTGTTAAGAAGTTTTAAGCCAACTATTTTCCTATATCACAAAAAACAAGAATCAAAAATGAATTCTTCTCTTTTCAACAATTATTAGGTGAGATATTGTATGAGACATAGAAGAGATGGAATGAGCTGATACGAAAATTTTCACACCAAAGAATTGACTTGGGACTAAAAATGCAAACATTTTATAGTGGGTTGAGTTACCTAATTAAACAGTTGATTAATGCATCTTCAAAAGGGACTAAACTCATGATAAATTGTGAGGAACTTATTAAAATATTTTAAAGAAAAATTAGTAGTGGGGATGACAATGCTTAGCCTAGCTTAGTCAGCCTAGATTTTTATCTAAGTTCAAACCTGAGGATCAGCTTGAGGGTTAACTTAACGACCTACACCTTGTACTATAAAACATCATTGTTTTAGTCTTAAGTTTAAGAAATGAGCAATCGAAAATGAAAAATTACTAATAGGGATGACAACTCATAGCTTGCCCTAGTTAACCCAGATTTCTGTCAAGATTCAACCATGGGGATCATTTTAAGGCATGACTTAATGGCCTACACCCACCACCATAAAACAACATTATTTTCGTCATAAGTTTCAGAAATAAGTAGTCAAAATGACGTCATTTTAGGATATTTCCCTAAAATGACATTTGTTTAAGCACCCAAGTAAGCTAGCGCTTAAGCTCGAGCTGCACCTTTGGTTCTTGGACTTTTGCATCCCTAAATAATATTAAGGGAATTTGATATTGAAGAAAAAATGAAATGGAATCTATAATGTTAATATGGTGACAACATTATAGGTCAAATTTAAAGAATTGAGTATGAAGATAAATGATAAGGGATTAGTAGCTCAATTATCTCAAGTGATATGATGTGATATTTATCATGGTAGGTGATATGCGCTTAATTTTTGATACATTTAATCTATTACACTTAGTGATTAACGCTTTCAAATGCTTAAGACATTCACTTTAGTTCATATTTGGTTTTAGGTACAATTTGGAAGTATACTAACTATTGAAATCACTCTTTGAGCCATCTTCTTGTGATTCACATTCAATTGTCTCCATGGAATAAGAAGGAGAAGGATTAAAGTAAGAGAAGACAAGAAAATGCCAAGGAAGATAACAGTATATGATGAAAACATCAAGATGAAGAATACAAAAAACTAGCTCTCGACCATGCATAAATTGTCATGGCCGTGAGACATCTCTCATGACCATGACAATTGTGTTATGGTTGTGAGACTTATAGCATGCCCATGACACAATTTGTATGGGCATGAAACTTCTTGTCACCCCCATGTAGGCCCACAACCGTGAACGTCGTCTAGGCCATTGACAACTATGATACACTCCAGCATGCTCGTGAGTTTCATGCCACCTATCTCAAAAACTTACTTTTCATTGTAAATAGAATATATTGTGGTAGTAGAAAGTGTTCTTCATTTATTCTCTATCATTTTTAGGTTTTGGAAGAAAGAAAGGGGCGTCAAAAGCTCATCTCTTAGAGAACAATGGAGAACATGGAAGGCTAAATTCCCGACACCAGTTTGAAGGTAACATCAATGGTCGAGTCATGATTAAGCTTATCTCATCTTTGTTTAATGTTGAATCTCTCTTTAAGGATTGTTATTGTTGCTCTACATTGAATTATTCGGTTATTGTAAAGATGATCTTAATTCGTTCATTGGATTGTTTTATTAAGAACTCATTGCTAAAATCTTGAATATAATTCGTAATTAATGTGTTTGAGATTCGTTGGTAGCCACCATGACCTTGAATTAGGAACAATGTAACTTAGGTAAAATAACCCAAGCTTGTGAGGTTACTTCCTACATTTATCCATTTTCCATTTCGTAATGCAACTGCCCAGTTAAATCTAGAGAACATGTTCTAGGTTATTCACTAATTAGGTTTAATTAATGAGCATATCTTAATTAAACACGACCCAAGGAAAAATCGGGATTAGCATAATATCGTGTTAGTCCACGATGAATGATCCTAAAAGAGGTGTGAAAGCATTATAACGATGAGATGTGTTTAATTGTGTGTTAGTCGAGATTCATTTGAGAACATGGTTTTACACATATTTGACACTTTTCTCACTTTTGACTATTTTGTATAAATTGCTTATATAGTTTAACTGTATTTTGTTTTCTCAATTGCACCAACTCAAAACCCTTATTTTTATTTCCTTTGCATTGATTATTTTCATTATGAGAATTAACTAAATATTCCCTTTGGATACGATCCAGACTCATCACAGCTACAAATTTTTAGTGTGCAGAGTTAGGTAAATTTTGCAGTGCACTCAATACACATTGTCAAATTTGGCACTGTTAACAGAGAATGTGGTGATTTAATTTTTTCTTCTTATTTTAATTGGTGTTTTATGTATATATCTGTTATAATTGTTTCTTTTAGTTATTTAATAATATTTAAACATTTGATAATGTTAGTGTATGGTAGCTACCGGATCTCCTTATAGAGAACATGTACAATTTGATCCACATATCGAGAGGACATTGCAAAGATGAAGAATAGAAGCAAGAATAACTTTGGAAGTAAAACTAGAACTTGAATTCAAAGAATCAATGGCAAAGCTGAGAACAATAAAGAAGTTGGCTGCACCAGACCTATCCTAAAGGCATTTATAAATTTACATTTCCTAATTTTGCTGAGCATGTTACTTTTAAGATTAAGTCTGCGTTGATACATTTTTTGCCTAATTTTCATGGTCTTATAGGTGAGGATATTCATAAGCATCTCAAGAAGCTTAATTTGGTATGTCTGAGTATAAAGCCTCCAGGGGTGATAGACGAGCAAATCATGTTGAGGGCTTTCCCATTCTGACTATAAGACACATCAAAGGATTGGTTGTTTGATCCACTTACTAAGAGTGTGAACATTTAGATAGAAATGAAGTGGCTATTTTTGGAAAAAATATTTTCCCGTATCAAAGTAAGTATACGGAAGGAAATCTATGGCATAAAGCAACATAGTAGATGGAGCGCTTTAAGAAATTGTGTGCTAGCTGTCCTCATCATATTATAGTTAAGTAACTTTTTATCTACTATTTCTATGAAGGATTGCTACAGATGGAGAGGAGTCTAGTTGATGTAGCGAGTGGTAAGGCATTGTATGAAAAGACTACCATCGAAGCCAGGATTTTACTTAAGCATATGGCCACAAATGCTCAACAATTTGGCAATCACAATGATGTTCGTCAAGTAAACAAGGCAATTACTTCATCTATCAAACATCGTTTAGATGAGCTAACATTTTTAGTTAGACAAATTGCAGTTGGACAAGAACAAGTAAAGGCATGCAGAATATGTTTAAAGACGAGCCATTCGACTTATGAGTGTCTGACATTGTAAGAGGGAAATATGGAACACGTGAATGCTGCAAGAGGGAATTTTCTTAATCGGTATGACCTGCACCCTCAGATTTATAACCCAGACTAAAAGGATCATACTAACTTAAGTTATGGGGGGATAGGCAACCATAATAAGCCACAAGGAACACAACACTTCTAACCAAGTCCACAAGCTTTTTCTTCCAATTCAGATACATCTCTCGAAGTGTTCAATACTCTTACTGCTAACACTATTTAATTTTATGAGGATGTCAAATCAAGCATATAGAACATAGAAAACCAAATGGGTCAGATAGCAATGAGGATCAATTGTCTAAAATCACAATGTAGAGGAAAACTACCATCTCAACTCAAGGTGAACCCCAAGAATGTTAGTGCTATAACTTTTGAGGAGCGGAAAGGATATTAAGGTTCCCAAGAGGACTTCACCGAGGATTACAAATAAAGAAGAAATTGAGAAGGAGCTAGAAAAGAAAGAAAACCTCTCATCTAGAACAAAGATTATTGGGCCCAAGTCTCGAAACTTATTTCATGGCTACATTATGAGATTGTTGGGTGAAGATTAAGTGAAAAGAAAGCTGGAAACACTCAAACAAATGTGTTTATCCTGAATTTTTACAAGTTTACCTATCACCCTCATGCACAAGCATGATCATGCAGTCCCATGAGTGCATGACTTAGTCACGATCTAGCTAGTGCACGA
Organism: Erythroxylum minutifolium; assembly: GCA_027123815.1. Lineage (NCBI taxonomy): Eukaryota > Viridiplantae > Streptophyta > Magnoliopsida > Malpighiales > Erythroxylaceae > Erythroxylum > Erythroxylum minutifolium. The sequence continues at coordinate 5,489,342 of JAOTJB010000007.1, read as the reverse complement.
TCATACATCCCTGTAAAAGTGCGTTTTATCACGATCGTGCACCCGTGTGGAAGGATCCTAACACTCTAACTTGTAAAGATCATATCTCTCAATTCTAATGTTCAAAAATTACAAACTTCATACCATTTGAAAGCTAAGAAGATAAGATACAACTTTTATGAAGAAAAATTTTTCTGATTCAGCCTACATCATTACAATTTAATCGTTGAAATCAGGATATACATTTTGTTAGGGATAGTTGGCAGCCTCTGCCAGAACCCGTGACATTATCGTGTAAAGACCATATCGCTTTCATCCAAAGTCTTAAAATTACATGCAATATACTGTTGGAAAGCTAAGAGGACGAACTACAATTTTCATGCAGACAACTTTGTCCAATTCTTCCTAGACTAATACAATTTATTTATGGAAGTTAGGGCCACTAACTTTGTCCAAGGTAATGCTACAGTAGAGTCCCCTTTTTCTTCTTTCGCAAATTATGAGCTTTTCACATATTCCAAAACGAAAACCCTTATCCAACAAGTACTAAGTGTACTTATATGATTTCTAACATAAAAATTTATTTTAAATCTATCTAGGGACATCTAGTAACATTATATTCCATTTCCAACAACAATTAACAACCCAATACAAACGATAACTTTGAACATGCATATAGGGGAAATTCTTCAACTCTTAACTTCATTACTAAATCAAAACAGAGTTTGTATAAAGCTTTAGTTGCATATCAATATCATAACAATAACGTAATACAAAATATAAATGAATGCTTATGCTTGATATGCTTATAAAGCTACCAAAATAAAATCGAACTGACTTTGTTACAAAAAGTAGATATCTTGGAGTTTGCCAAAGCTTGCAAGAATTAATTATATTCTCTTTCTACACCTGAGGAGTGAAAAATAATGGGTTAAGTGATGAAGCTCAATGGATAATATGTTTATAGCCATTGGAAATGAGCTACACACAATTAAGCATATCTATATATATATACAGTTCTAGCTCAAAGCACTTACAGAAAAAAAATGTTATCGTATAAATGTCACATAAATCATATCATGTATATTTAACCTTCAACATAACACTCAAGAGTGTATCATGCTCAATATATCAAGATGAAATGCACAAACATAATGGCTTGAGAGAGTCCTATGGAACGAAATGGAGAAACCCAAGTTTATATCATAAACAAAATGAGTTCCGTTTCTTAGGAGTTTATGTGCCACAAGCAGGTAGCCGAGAGAAGGCTTTGAGTCAATGTGCATGTGACAAACGAAATGGTATCTCTCTTGGCTAAACACAAGCAAATTCAATGCTCAATTCATTTCATCACATACTTATACTTTCATGCTTCTTGTGTTTTTTCCTCTTTTTATTAATACCAAAAAAAGTAACATCTTTCAAGGCATAACATGAAAATAAATCATAGCACATTTTCCAACAATTGGAACAATTCAAAGTTAAGCGTGTAAGCAAGCAAGAAATCAGCCGATCAACATAATAACTATAAACATACTACCTACCTAATTGATTGTAAGTCCAAACTCAAGTTTGCCTATCCTCTTGCTCTTGCCTTGGATTTTCTTGGTTTCCCTCAACAAACAAATTTTCATTCAACTAAATGTACAAATAGAAAATCCATAAAGCTTTAATAATAAAAAACAAATAGGTTTCTTGGCCCTTTCCTTTCTCCCTTTATTTCCAGCATAAGAAACTATTTTTCTCTAGTTCCTTTTGCTACCAAATCAAGAAGAAAAGATGAAAGTTACATATGACTCAGCTGAAACTACTCATTCTTCTTCCTTCTCCTTCTTCTTTCTTTCCTTCTTCTTTTCTCGTTTGTTTTCTCCTTCTCTTCTCCTAGTGCCTCCTACGTTTTTCTTTTCTTTCTTACTAACTTTTCCAGCGCACTTTGCTTCCTCTTTCTCATTCTTTTTCTTATTATTTAAGAACACTTTTAGTCCTTCCAAGTTTACCCTTCCACATTTAATTTAATGGCTACTTAACCCCTTAATCTCTTATGTCTATTACACACTAACTTAATTCTAACATCTCTATTTAATTCACGCAAACACATGTAAATAACATATATTCATGACTAAACTCCAACATATTCTAATTTAAAAATTCTAATTTCTATTCATGCTTGCTAAATTCTAAGAAAAATTTGTGGTCTAACAAAGATAAACTTTGAAAGACCTAATATCATTAGGACTAACCCTCCACCTTTTCCTAGCAGATTGGCAAGACTCAATAACGAGTAAAAAGACAAGGAGATTTTAGAGACTTTCTAGAAGGTGGAAGTGAAGATTCCTTTGCTAGATGCAATTAAGCAATTACCAAGGTTTGTAAAATTCCTCAAGAAACTGTGTACACATAAAAGAAAGTTGAAAGGTGATGAAAAGGTGATGATGGGTGAGAATGGTGCTTGTGGATTTCAAGAAGAACATACCTCAAAAATGTCAGGATCTAGGTATGTTCACTACTCCCTGCAAAATTAGTAACACTGTGATTAATAGAGTTATGTTGGATTTGGGAGTTTCAATTAATGTTATGCCTGGTTCAATTTATGCTTCCTTGAATTTGGGACCTTTAAAAGAAACAAGGGTTATCATACAATTAGCTGGTCGCACTAACATTTACCCTGATGGTATGGTTAAGGATGTTTTAGTGCAGGTGAATAAGTTGATATTTGCTTCGGATTTTTATGTTATTGATATGAATGATGACACTCGTACAATCTAATACCTATCTTGTTGGGGAGACTATTTGTTAATATGGATCAAACTAAGATAGATGTTTGTGAGGGTACCCTCACGATGGAATGTGATGGGGAAGTGATTCATTTTAACATTTATGATGCCATGAAACATCCTTATGATGATCATTCTTTTTCTCTATTGATGTGATTGATCCTCTAGTGTAGGAAATGTTTAAATTGAGTTACTAGCACCATTTAGAAATAGTTTTGGCTGAACATAAGGAATCAAAAGGTAACAATGATGTTGAAATGGGAGAAGAGCGGATTATAATGGCAGCTACCTTGGAATCATAGGAATACTTTCGAAAAAGGTATGATTCGGCCTCTATGCATTTACCTAAATCTTACTAGAAGTTTTTACCTTTTAATGTGCAGGCACTTGAAGTGGAAAAAAAGCCACTCCTCAAACAGCTCAAGTATGCATATATGGGAGATAAATAGACTCTTTCAGTTATCATTTCAGTGGAGTTTACTTCGAATCAAAAAGACAAGCTAGTTCTAATGTTGAGGGAGCATAAGAAGATCCTTGGATGGACGATCGTAGATATCCAAAGATTAAGCCCTTCTATATGCATGCATCGTATTTTGTTGGAGGAAGATGCCAAGTGCATAAGGAAAGCTCAACTTAGGCTGAATCCTCCGATGGTGGAAGTCTTGAAGATGTAAGTGTTAAAGCTTCTTAATATTGCAGTTATTTACCTAATCTCTGACAGTAAGTGGATAAGCCATGTTCAAGTGGTTCCAAAGAATTTTGGAATAATTATGACCAATTAGGAAGGTGAGTTGGTTCCCTCCTGACTGTAAATTGGGTGGCAAGTTTGTATGAATTATAGGAAATTGAACTCGGTGACTTGTAAAGACCAATTTCCCTTCCCTTTATTGATCAATTGCTTGAGAGATTGGCTAGTTATGAGTATTATTGTTTTCTAGATGTCTTTTTAGGTTAACATCAAATACCGATCGCACTGGGAGATTAAGAAAAAATCACCTTCACATGCCCATTAGGTATATTTGCTTACTGAAGGATGCCATTTAGATTATGCAACGCACCTGTCACAATCCAAAGATGTATGGTGAGCATTTTTTCCAAGTATGTTAAGAAAATCATTGAGGTATTCATGGATGATTTTAGCATTTATGGTTCTTCCTTTGATGAATTCCTTAAAAATCTTGCTCTTATCTTATAATAATACATTGAAACTAACCTTGTGTTTAATTAGGAAACATGTCATTTTATGGTAGACCAAGGTATAATTTGAGGACATGTTATATCTACCAAGGATATAGAGGTAAATAAATCTAAAGTTGATCTCATTTTTTTCTTTACCTTACCCCTCAAATGTGCGGGAAGTGCATTGTTTTCTTAGTCATGCTGGTTTTTATTGTAGATTCATTAAGAACTTTTCTAAGATAACTGCACCATTATAAAAGTTGTTGTAATAAGATGTCTCCTTTGAGTTCAATGATAAGTGTAAGGAAACCTTTAACAAACTTACGGAGTTGTTGATATCCCCACTAGTGATTCAACCGCCAGATTGGAGCCTTCGCTTCGAGATCATAAGTGATGTAAGCAATTATGCAATGGGGGCAATTCTAAGACAAAGAGTGGGAAAAGCTTTGCATTCCATCTATTAGCTTCGAAGACTTTTAATCTAGCTAAATTAAATTATTTGACAATTAAAAAAGAACTTTTATCTGTGGTTTTTTCTTTAGAAAAATTTCGGTCATATTTGGCTAGTGCTAAAGTGATTATTTATTCTATTTATGCACCTTTACGATACTTTCTCATGATAAAACATTTGATTTTCGATCACCTCAGTCACATGATGAAAAAAGATGATATCTATTTACAAGATACATTTATAGATAAACAATTAATTCCTTCTGATTTGACACTACCATAGTATGCAAATATTGTAAATTTCATAGTTACTAACAAATTACCTGTTGGTTTGTCAATAACTTATAGGGATAAGTTGAAGAATGAAGTGAAGTACTACATTTGGGATGATCTGTATCTATGGAGGCACTGTGCGAATCAAGTCATAAGAAGGTGCGTGCTTGAAAGTGAAACATCTTCAATCTTAGCCTTTTGGCATTCGTATATGTATGAAGGACACTTTGGAGTTAAGAGGACGACCTATAAAGTTTTGGAAAGTGGTTTTTACTGGCTCTCATTGTTCAAATATACAGACATCTTTTGCAAGTTATGTGACAGGTGACAACGGTCAGGTAATTTGTCCAGTAAGGATTAATTGCCACAAACTCCTATTCTTTTCTCTGAAATTTTTGACATTTGGGTATTGATTTTATGGGATCTTTCCCTCTATCTTTTGGTTTTAATTATATATTGCTTATAGTCAATCATGTTTCCAAATGGGTAGAAGCTAAAGCCACTAGACTAATGATGACGAAGTTGTTGCAAATTTTGTTAAAACTAACATCTTTTCTAGGTTCGGGATGCCAAAGGCAATCATTAGCGACATGGGAACCCATTTTTGCAACAAGGTGATGGAAACGTTGTTCAGGAAATATCACATCATGCACAAGGTTTCCACCTCTTACCATCCCCAAACTAATGGACAAGTTGAAGTGTTGAATCGAGAAATCAAATCAATTTTGGATAAAACAATTTAACCTAATAGATAGGACGGGAGTGGTTAGAAGATGCACTATGGGCTTACAGGATGCCTTATAAAACACCAATAGGGATGTCTTCGTATAGACTGGTGTTTGGGAAGCTGTGTCACATTCCAATGAAATTGCAACATAAGGCATATTGGGCTATAAAAATATGCAACATGAATTTGGATAATGTAGATTTGCATAGGAACTCTTACTAACAATCTCCAAAACCTGCAGCAGCAACTGCAATAGTTCCAATAAGAGACAAAATTGAGCATATAAAATTTGAAAAATAAAATAGGTCAGATGGCAGCGAGGATAAACTGTATCGAATAGCAAATTGGAGGAAAGTTGCCATCACAACCCGAGGTGAACCCAAAGAATGTCAGTGCCATAACCCTGAGGGGCAGAAAGTAGATTAAGGGTCCTAAGAGAACCTAATCAAAGATTGCTACCAAGGAAAAGATCAAAAAAAATTGGAAAAGGAAGAAACTATGTCATCGAGTATGAAGGTAAATTTTGAAAGTCCCAATATTATTAAAACTAACCCTTCCCCCTTTCCGAGCAGATTGACAAGACCAAACAAAGAGGAGAAGGACAAAGAGATATTAGAGACTTTTCGAAAGGTGAAAGTTAATATACAGTTGCTCGAGGTAATCAAGCTAGTATCAAGGTACACCAAATTCCTTAGAGAACTATGTACACATAAGAGGAGACTGAGGGGTGATGAGAAAGTGATGATGGGTGAGAATGTGTCGGAGGTATTCAGAAAGAAGATGCCTCCAAAATCCCAGGATCTAGGTATGTTTACCATTCCTTGAAAAATTGGTAATACTGTGATCAATAGAGCTCTGTTGGACTAGGGTGCTTCTATTAATGTGATGCCTTGCTCAATTTATGCTTCTTTGAATTTGGGTCCATTAAAAGCAACAAGCGTAATCATACAACTGGTTGACAGCACTAATGCTTATCTTGATAGTGTGGTTGAGGATGTTTTGGTTCAGTTAGTGTTTCCTACAGATTTCTATGTTATGGATATGAATGATGAAACCTCATGTAATCCAATACCTATCTTATTGGGGATATCGTTTCTCTGTAGGACTCAAACTAAGATAGATGTTCATGAGGCCCCCCTCACAATTGAATTTGATGGGGAAGTGATTCATTTCAATATTTTTGATGTCATGAAACATCCTCCTGATGATCATTGTATTTTTTTGTTGATGTGATTGATCCTTTAGTGCAGGAAATGTTTAAATTAAATTGCAGGGATCATTTAGAAACAATTTTAACTGGTGTGCTTTTTTGTGAAATTTTGACATTTAGCGTATTAATTTTATCAGACTTTTCCCTCTATTTTTTAGCTTTATTTATATATTGCTTAAAGTTAATTATGTTTCTAAATGGGTGGAAGCCAAAGCCACTAAGACTAGCGATGCAAGGTTTTTTGCAGATTTTGTTACGGCTAATATTCTTTCTAGATTCGGGATACCGAAAGCCATTATTAATGACAGAGGAACCCACTTTTGCAACAAGGTGATGGAAGCAATGTTCAGAAAATATCACATCACGCATAAAATTGTTACTGCTTACCATCCACAAACCAACGGGCAAGCTAAAGTCTCAAATCGAGAAATCAAGTTAAGCTTCGAGAAAACAATGCAGCCCAATAGGAAGGATTGGAGCATAAAACTGGAAGCTGCATTATGGGCCTATAGGATCGCTTACAAAACACCAATTGGGATGTCGCCGTATAGGCTAGTGTTTGGGAAGCCATGTCATCTTCTAGTGGAATTACAACATAAGGCATATTGGGCTATCAGAACATGGAACATGAACTTAGATGATGCGAGAGTGCATAAGAAGTTACAGCTTCAAGAGTTGGAAGAGATAAGGAATTAGTCATATCAAAATGCAGTGATATATAAGGAGAGGACGAAAGCTTTTTGATCGTGTCATTCAAGCTTTAAAATTTATAAGCCATCAACTACCGCAAGCGCATGGGTAATGACTGTAGTATAAGAGATGTTGATCCTATAAGGAGGGTACTAGCCTAATCCTGAGTCATCTGAGGCTCAAAGAAAATAATAAAAAAAGAAATAAAAACTACACAAGTGAACACGGAAAGTAAATACGAAAATTTAATTCAAGAATTGTAAAGCAAAAATTTCGACAAACAAAATTAAACTGAGTAGTCACACAGGCCACAATGGAAATCCATCAAGAGAGTTAATCAAGTTATGAGAGAGGGGATTCTACCTATCATTAATGCTAATCTATCCATTATATGTTTATGGGGTGTTGGTTCTAAATGGTCGTAGGGTTAATTACTCTCTCTCGAGTTATAACTATTAAATCCTAAATTGTAAACCATAATTAAATTATGGAACTTGTAATCTCTCAATTTCCAAATTACCCACAATTCTAATTAGTTCTAAAGCTCTCTAATAAACAATCGAGTCTCGCATGGGATCTCTCTCTATGAAATTACCGACTAGATTGATTAAGTGGTCAATTAGATCATCTAACTCTGATTAATCAGATCTAATCATTTTTATCCAACTCACCCTCTCAGTTTGTTACTGAAACATGCAAATACATTAATTAATCACAACACCCAAACCAATAAACACAAAAAATAAGTAAATCGACATTAACTCAATGTAAAATCCTGAAGGAGAGTTTAGAGCATTATCAACAACTCGAAATCCATTTCCATACAATCCATCTTAACTTTATACATTTAAATGAAAAAAGAAATGAAGAGAAAATGTAACTTAGGTTAGATGAATCCGGAAGGCAGCGGCATTGAGATACCACCTAATTCGAGGAGTAACGACATCAGGATCGACTTCTTCTTCCTCCTTCCTCTTCTTCTTCTTCTTCTTCTCTCTCTCTTCTTTTTCTCCCTCTTTAGGGTTTCCAAGAGTGGCTGAATGTAAAGCTTCCTCTTTCAGTTCTTGTTGTTCTATTTATGTTCTTTTGTCTTTAGGGTTGAACTAGGATTTTTCTGCAATTCGAAAGGACCAAAAAATCCCTCAAAACGTGAAGTTTGGAAGTGGTTGCACATCTACCCGATGCAGGCCACGATCGTTATAGCATACCACTCCTATAGAGCATAAACCCAAACCTACCAAAGGATATTCAAGAACATACTCTATGAAAATGGTACATTAAGACAATCAAACTAAATCATTTAAGGCATTAAACATATCATAAGCATTCTTAAAGTTCATTTCTTCCTATTCCATTCACAACATAAAAGTTAAATGTAATTACAATTCACAATCCACATATACATTACACAACATTTTTTTTAGTTCAATCTCAGTACCAAAAATATAACATGAAATGGGATGATAATACATAAGACATCTATCTAGACTCCTCAGATTCATCTGATCCGACCTTTAAGCCATTCTCGTCCCTAAATGCAAGTACTAGACTTATACTATATAACCTTAGTAGCTAGAACTTCTTTAAACATACAAAACAACGTTGCAATTTTGATGAGTTTGAGAACTCAGTGAGTGAACTATCATCGATGTATTCACTCAAGTTAAATCACAAAAATAAGTATATCATATCATCCAGTATTGAATACCACATCATATTTCATCATACACTAATAAGTACATCATGTAAGCTAGTATTGCATATCACAACACAACCTCATTTACTTCAATTGTATTTCACTAAATCAAAATAGTTTAATAATTTATTTCAATTCAAACATATGATACATGTACTGATGTATTTGCAAATGCATATGTGTTTCCATTCTCATTTTTGTTTTGTTGTGACCAAGTGCCTACCAACCCAATTTACTGTCCCGTATTAGTTGTGGATACCGAGATCATTTTTGGCCTGTATCCATTGTAGATACCAAGTCCATGTTATCTGAGCCTAAGGATCTTTTTCACAATCCTAAGTTCAAAGCTCTTTTTCGCACATCGATCACTTTAGTCATAACTTTTTTATCTGATCATGCATTTCAATGTAATGAGATGCATCATTTCTTATGCCATACTTTCATTTCAATATACTTATATCATATATGAAGCTCCTTGAATCTAAGTTTGACATTTATCAATCAATTGTACACACGTTCCATATTAAATATACAATTCATACAGAAGCATATTTAAATGAGTTTACACATCTAAGTTAACTCATAGTACGCTCCAAACAAGCTATTGCCTCGATGTTCTGGCAATGTCTGCATGTTGACGATCACCTTGCATGTCTATCGTAATGCAATACATATATAGTTCACAAATCACTAATTTATTTGATCATATGAATATACAATCATGCACATGTATGCGTCATGTTTCAATGCATGCTCAATTGACTTTCTAAGTATGTATTCTTATACAAATATCTTGACCATTAAAACGTTATAGCTTATATATAACTAGTTTGCAATTAGGTTTATACCTTAAGTAAGCTTGATTTAATCCAAATTCATCAATCATACATTCACCAAACTTTTCTAGCAATATATATTCGTACAATTACCCAATTCTCATTTACAATTGCCTCATATTCTTCAATGGTTATTCATTCATACCTAATACACATTACCCATATCTTTAAGATCATATTTTGCATTCATAAGAACACCTTTACTCCTTTGACAACTCATAATGTCCAGATTTGAATACATAGATATCAAAACAATCCATTCTTTATATTATGACATCAATTAACAACTTAAACTTATTAAGCATTAAACCAATTAATCAAGCAACAATCTAGGTTCATTCTAAGCCTTAATTAAGTCCAAATACATCAATTTAGAGTGACTTTTCCTTAGTTAGTTCAATATGTATGCAAAGAAAAAATTAACAATACAGAACTAGGCCCATGATCATGGGGGACCTTGCCATGATCGTGACAAAAGGCAAGTAAATAGGCCACGATCGTGGGATGAGGGCCACGATCGTGCACTATCTTTCTTCCCTCAATACTCCATGAATTTCACATACTTAAAAACATAACTAACATTTGAATTTTTCCGGAATTCATGTCCTATAAAGCTACTTCATTTTATGCTAGTTTAGCTCTCATATTGGTTACATTAAATCTCACAAAAATCTTTTCATTTGTTCCATTACAGTTCAGTTTATACCATTATACATGTAGTCCTTAACTTTTCCAGATTTAGGGACACTTCAATAAAACCTATCTTTAGCATGAATTCATCATCATTTATATTTCAAATACCAACTTAAATCATCCATATAACAGCCTATAAACTACTATTTTCATGCATCCAAAAACAAAACAGAAAAGTAACCAATTCATCCATCATTTTCTAGCACAACTTTATCATCAACACTATAGTCAATCCATCCCTAATCAGTCATTATAAAATTTTGCTAGCACATGCCACTATAGATTAGTACTTCACTTTCTTGTTCAGCTCAAATGCCACCTTAATGTTTCAAGCCTACTTTGCCTCACATGCATGCAAGATCATCTCAGAAACAAGGTGGGAGTAGGATGGTTTCAGCAAAGACAAGAAGATAAGAGTAAGTAAAACAATGTTCTGCTTCTATAATTATCTTTATGAAGGATTTTTTTCATAGACTTTGGTGTGGAAATTGAACAGAATTTAGGCATAAACAGAGATGTGAGGGAGAAGTAAGTTTTGGTAGTAAGAGGAAGAAGAAAGAGAGAGTTTCATCAGAAAACAACAAGTGAAGAGACTTTGCCATGTGTGTGTCATGTGGTGTGAGTGGAGGATAGGTTTAAGGAAACTTGTCAAGTGTCTAGGGAAACTACATGTCCTCTCTTTAGGCTGCCAAATGTCACGTAGTTCTTAGGTCAATTGTCACTTAATTCTACTGCCATATGTATTGGATCCTGATTTTTTTTCTAAATTGCTTATTTGTAACATCCCGTTTCCAGAGAACGGGTCGGACCTGAGAAACGGGTCCAGATGTGGTAAATTACCACATCTCATGCTCATGCAGTTGTGAATAGTGAGTCCTGTGCATATAAGGATTTAGTGTACATGTGTTCATGACAATTATCCCGGTATAAGTGTGAATAATTGATTCTCGTGAAAAATAAATTGTGAGTGAGATTGGAGAGGTCCATAGTGATTCTCTAATTTTTAGAGAATTATAGAAATTTTCTGGGAATTTTTCGGAACTGTTTCC
>JAOTJB010000007.1:5463481-5477686 GCA_027123815.1 Erythroxylum minutifolium | reverse complement strand
GCGGTAATTTAATACGGTGGAAACTCAAAGACCGACGGAACAATAATTCTGTCGGTAATCTAGGTTTCCCTACCGACAGTTACCGATGGACAAAAAATTTCGACGGTAAAAGAGAGGCAATTTAAACTCAAATACTGACGGAATAACAACTCCGTCGGTAATCTAGGTTTCACCGCAACAGTTACTGGCGGACACATTCCATCGGTATACTAGGGTTATCTCAACGAATCGTGGACGAAGATGCTCACAGTTATCGACGAAAACTTTATTCCGTCGGTGATTAAAGCTTATCGTCTCGTCTTCATCGAAACGATGACGTTTGTTAACAATTTCCTAACGGAAGGAGCAATCCGTCGGCAAATAAGCTACCAAATATTGTGACGGAATAGTTTTCCATCAGTAAATGAACGTATGTACTGACGGTAAGTTAACCGTCGGTAAAACGGAGAACCAATTAAATTGCGGGAATGGTTCCTACATTTTTTTCCGATGCCGTGAGTTTTGGCGTCGCTATATGCTGTCGAAGATTTTGCGCGAAAGTTTTCCCTACAGTATTGCTGACGGACGTATTGTCCGTCAGTAAATCACTGTATTTGCTGACAGAATATTTACTTTCCATCGGTAAGTAGCGACAGAATGATTTTCGTCGAAAATATTCCGACGCTATTACGTGATTTTCTTGTAGTGATGTATTATTTATCATCAATTTTTGTGAGTGCTTCCTTTTAATTCCTTATGCTTCATTTGGAGGTTTGAATCTAAGCTATGAAATAGAGTTTTTCCATTCATCATAGCTGATGGTATCTAGTTTTGAGTGGATGTTAATTTTTACACTTCATATTCCATTGAGCAGTTTTCCTACTTCACTATCTTTGATGGCTTTTGAACTGCAAGATCCAAATACTTCTCACCTTAAATTTTAGCCCCATTAAAACCTTCAAAAATCCTTAGATTCATGATTATGTATGTTAATATTTAGTGGTGGAAAACTAAAATTATATGCAAAGTTGTGGAATGTTTTGATCATGAAAAGTGTTAGTGTACAAGTAGAATTATCTTATTGTTAAACACAACTTTTCAAGGTCTACCCTTAGATTGCTTAGTTTCTAAAGGGAATGTTTGTTAATTGATCATTAGTAAAAGCATTGAATGTTTAGTTCTTACCATGATTTTGAAAGTTATTTCTTTTTTCTTAAGACTATTTATTTTTAGGAAATATAGTTAAGAAGAAAGTGTTTGAATTTTATTTTATATTTTTGAATTTCCTAAGGATGGTTAAAACTAAGTGTTGGGGAACTTGATGAGTGCTTGATTGATTATATATTTACGCCCTAATACTTAGTAATTAATGTTATGATGTGCTTAAGATACTTATTTTGGTTCATATTTTATTTTAGGTACAAGTTAGAAGAAAAAGAACCAAAATGAGCTAAAAACATATCCTTGGAGTTGTCCTATCGATGCTTAATCTTATTTTTCTTTATGGAGCAAGAAGGAGATAAATTAGGGTGAATATGGAAAAAGAATGAAAGAAATGAAGTTATTGTAACTTATATGGTCATGTATGAGAGCATGTAACTCGCTTAAAGCGTGTAGGAGCGTGAAAACACAGTTTCATCCTCTCCGGTAACCTACATGGTCTTGTGTATACTTACATAATTGTTTTTTTCTGGGTGCAATCCTATTCATTGTCTTTTCTATCTATCTATCTTAAATGTTGACAATTTTTATATTGAATATGACAAAATAGTTAAAGGGCTCGTTTAGTAAATAACTTATTAGCTATTTTTTAGTTGATTGACACCTTTTAGCTATTTGACTATATTAAAAAACTAATGAATGTGTTTGATGAATGGCTGATTGGTTGGCAGATTTAACCCCAACCAGATAATTTTAGAAAAGCACCTATATAGGAGTGTTTTGATGTTCAGCCGAAAATGTAATACGTAAAAAATCAATTATACCCTCCTTTCATAATTTTTGAATTATGTTAATTATGATGCAGTGACACTATGGATGTCACTATAGCATAATTAAAACTACGTTGTGACAACATTGCAGCATAATTTTGTTTGAATTATGCTACAGTGACATCATGCATGTCACTGTAGCATAATTCAAATTAATTATGTAGCCTAATTTTGGTTTAGATTATGCTACAATGACATCTCACTGTAGCATATATAATTCAAACTAAAAACTATGCATGTATTCTAAAGTGATAAATTTTTTTACATTGAAATATGTTTTTTAGTTACAAAACTTAGGGAGTAATTCTTTAATTACCATAAGTTTACAATTTTACCAAACATCTTTAATAAACAGTTAATGTTATCAGCAAGTCAAATCAGCTTGCTTGGCAATCAGTAGTTTTACAACAAAAAAAATTGTAAACGCATGGTAATTAAAGAATTATATTTTTTTTTAATGAAGATATGGTCCATAGCACTTCTAAAAATTTCCAGGAAGAAAAGTTGCTGAACTTTAGACTATTTGACTTTTTATAACCTTTAATATCGTTTAAGAAACGGCCATAGACCATAACTTAATGATTTATGACTCTTCAGAAATTAGTTTAAGGTTAATAAATTCTAAACACAATCATCACCTTAAAAGAACTTACATATTATAATGCATACACATTCATTGATTCGGTTGGTAGAGCATTGACCGTTTATAATTTTATTAACACGTCACAAATTGATGTCATGGCGTGGCCTGGCTGCTTGCTTTCAATCTATAATGAATTAAGTCAAAGTTTTGTTTTTTTCTCTAAAGAGTCGTACTAGATAGAATACGGTTGTTTTAGACTATACATACCAACAAAATATATATTTTCAGGTCAATGTCAATGTTGTCCGTAAAATCGTACTGACTCCATGCTTGATACATTGGAACGAGGATTAGTTACAAAATCGGACATACTAACTAAATAGATGAAGACAGATATTAATTACTTAGAAGATAGTCAACTTTTTATATTTTAGGTTTTTAAGAATTTGGATCACTTTTTTCAGATTTCATAAAAGGTTTAGCCTCAACACAGAAAGATCTGTATGTCTATATCATGGTCCACTTGCAAGGAAGTTCTTTTAAACCATACACAAGTCAATGATGATCATTTCAAATGTTAGCATAAGTAAATTAGTATTAAGAATAACAAAATATAATTTACAAATATAAAACTCATTCGTAAATCAAATCAAATCAAATCAATCATATAAAGATAAATAATAAATTTTTTTATCTAAACATAGAAAATATTCAGCCAAAAATTATATTAAAATTAAGAAATAAATAGGCAAGTCTTAAAAAACCATGATATAAATAATTCTAGATAAAAATCCTTATATGATAGCTTGATCTGTTAATACGAATGAATAAAAATGAATTTAAAATTGACCTAAGAGTTGGTGAACCTCCTGACAAGTGATGTTAACCTTTTAGAGAGAAAAGAGTGTCTAAAGACATAGTCTAGGGCACTGCTGAGGGCACTAAATCTGCTGTACTCAATAACCCAGTTCATCTGTATTCCCAAACAATTGCTTCCTGTAATGCTTGTGCAAATTACTAAACAACTCCTTAATCGCCTCAAACGCCATATCCAATCTCTCTAATTGCTCTGGAGCATTGTTATTAAACAAAAACAACCCATTGTATGAGCGATAAACTGCCAACCGGCAGCGTATCTATCATGCTCCACACAGCTCATTGGCACCATCCTACACCCTTCTCTCGCAAAAATCTCTAAAACCTTCTCACACCTATCAATCCTGAGGTGCTGCAACTCAAGATGGGACTTGTAGTCAAAAGGGTTGAGCGGCAACGATAGCATATCCTCGATTTGTTTCCAACTCTCGTGAAATAAATGAAGATAAAGGACTGATGAGTTTATTTTTTTCCCAAACTCAAGAAATAAAGATATAGCTTGGATTATATGTCATATATGCTTTCTTCAACCAAAGAAAAAAATAACCTATTATGAAGAGCATATCAGTAATGGAAATGATCTTTCCTGTCAATCAAACACCCTGCGTTTTCAAGAGTCCAAACTTAGGCAGTAAAAAACTTGACTACCTCAAGATGTCACTCTCCTCTCACGTCTTTCCAAAGCTTTCATGATTATGTTTGTCTTAGTTACGATTGTCTTAATGGAGTCAACATTAGGAAGAATTGTCTTAATAGTAATACTTGAATAGCATCGGGAAGAAAGTTAGGACTTTAAATTAATGAAAACCTACTCATTTTTGTACAAATACTTCCACAATAACATTAACAAATTCTTGTTATTGCTGAGGGTAAAATTTCTCAAATCAGACGCATTCAAACTTAGATCTATTTAAATGGTAACAACCTTCTACAAAAATTTACCTGATTGAAAGTTTAAAAAAGTCAGGATTGCATACAAGAAAATGATATGAAACATTGAAATTTGGATTGTGTTGATGGTGTGTATAATTTGCATGATGATGTCAGGAACCAAGTCTAGTTAGAGATAAGTAATGGTGTGCAAGTTTAAGGCAGTGTTTTCCAGTCAAAATCTCACGAGCATCTGACCAATCATTTCCTGTATACAATCACAAAACTCACAACTTCTTCAATCAAAACTTCCACTCTCACTCTAGCTGGTTTTTAGGTCATTAAATGGAGCAAGCAGCATTAAGCTGGCAATGCCATTCTGAGCAAATAACAAATACTCTCAAACCCAATCCATTATACACCTTTTTCTGCGTTTAGATGAACCTGATGCAGCATAAACAACATTAAAGTGCTAGAGGCTTGAAATCGTGGACACAAAAGAATAACAAGAATAAATTGATAAAATAAACAGAGTGATATGTGTTTTTCCAAATGACTTGTCTAGTACAAGATCATCTCAATTAGCTTTAAGGATCCTTGTGCTATAAAATTCACAAAATTGGTATAACTTAATTCTGATTATTGGTTTATGAATGGTACTAACCAACAGCACAGATTTTCTTGCATGAGGATATTATATTCAGAATTCTGCCAAATAAGTCGCATGAAGCTGAAACAATAAACATTAAAAGTAACTTGGTATCAAAAGGTGCTAGATTGAGATCCATAATACCACAAGAATTGGTGTATTTAACCAAAAGAAAATGAAAAGAAGGCTGGTAGCTTAGCAGCAATCAGGATCCATATTTTCATATTTGGCGTCAACCTAGAGAAAATCATCCATACAATACTTCAGTTTCAAAGTCAGACCAGCAGAACAAGGACATTTCTTGGGGGCCATAGAACTACATTTTAGTTTGATTCCGCACAACAGTACACCGATTAGAAAAAAAAAACTAATAAAGTAAAACAAAGCCTGAAATGAGTGACAACCTAAACTTCTCTTAGGAGACATCAACTACCAGTAACTACAAGAACAAAATTAAAGTGCACAGCTAGCATGGAAACCATATGATTCACAAACCTGCAAAATAAGATATCAGGTAGGCGACTACAGAACTGTGAGGGATATAGCAGCAGACCGAAGCTTCACGCCATCATCATCCCATTTGGACTGTGGAGCAGTTGCTCCAGCAATAATTGTCTACAAGAAAACCGCTAAAAATGTTTAGAAGTGGAACCAGGGACAATTGCGAGAACATAATTGGGCTTGAGTTCAACCTTTCCGCTGTTGATTGCAGCTACCAATGCCACATGCTGTTCATCTCTACCAAATTCATAAAAGTAGTAACTCCTGAAATGAATCAATCCACAAAAATGCATATATGAGAGAACAGTTCGATACAGATAGCATTTATAATCCTGCTTTAAGTACAAATCTTTTCAAACAAGATATATTATTAATAGTCGTTGATTTGTTGTGTTTACTTGGGGTAAATTATTTTCAGTGTTATGTTCAGAGCAGGCATCTCTGTTTATGAAGCATAGATCCGACTCGGAAGTCTTCTATATTGTTATATCTCTGACCATGCTGTTCAAATCTGAAGAGAGTAGTTCGCTTAAAAGCTCCAGCAAACCTTGAATGAACATTATGTAATTCTTACCTGAAACCCTCATCTTCTTTGATCCTTATAGTTCTGGCAGAGTATATAGTCGCACCACCTGCAATTGTAGCATACTGCAATTTTAGAAACCAGAGATATAGAAACAAATTTGAAATAAACTTTTAGTCAAATCACTTCCTCCTACTTTTTTTCACCTTCAAAGCAACAATTGAAAAGCAAGAAAGTGGTGGAGTGCGTAAATCTTTTGTAAACCATAAGAAAGCCATATTTTTTCATAAATTTTCTCCTTTTGAGGATTAACATTGCAGAAGTTCTGGTATTTGAAAAATAAACAGACCTGGGACAAAAATTTTTGCTGCCTCCTTCAGTGAACCTAAATCAGTGATATCTTTAGCCTGTCCAAGGTTCCATAAGCAGATGAGTTCCTCAGACAGCTATTATCTGAGATCTCAAATTGACCAAAGTTATCACCAACGAAGGTACTACTAAGCAATCTAGAAAATTCTATTTTATCCAAATAGATCAACATGCTCCCATGTCGAGGGGGAGGGAGTGAGGGAGGATAATGAAAAGGCAAGTACAATTAGATTGAGTATTTTGCAAAGGTGGTCTGGTAGATTTTCCTAACAAGTCATGGATCTTGCATTTAGGGTTGATCTTTCTCAATCAACCATGACAACACTGTAAGAGCCTCCTATATGTCCCAACAAAAGAGAGAACCAAAGCTCACGTTCATCAGAAAAGATCATAGCAAGTTTCTTAGGTGAGATATTGACACAATAGGGCTTAGAGATTATAAACGAAATAGAAGGAAAAATTACTCCACCACAAGTTTTAATTTCGTGGAATGAATAGTGAGAGTTGATGTGTAAGCAAGTATAACAAAGGCTATATTTTATACTAGGTATCCCTTACTAAATAGGGATTAACATTTAACTATCATAATTTATTTAGAATCTAAACTTATTTTAGGATAAATATCCTTATCTTAGTATGATTCAATTCTATGTTGGATTTATTACTAAACTAATGGTTTCAAGAACTTTTATGTACACAATACTTCAATATACTAAGTCTGAATTTTCTCTATAAATTTTGGGCTTTCAATTAGAAGGTATAATGCTTTCTTCTAAAAGTAATTATTTAAGCCTAGTAATGATTTCCAGTTTCGTATCCTAAGAGGGGTTTCTAGAACTACCCATTGTTTGTTTTCTTTACTAAAATTCCAACAAATTTCCAGCCTTGGCTTCCATCAATCCAAATCTGCGATTTCAATAACTTTTACTTAAATTTCAGACCTGAAACTCAAAATTCCAAAACGTTTAGCAAATTGTAACTGTTATCTATAACATAAAGAAAGGTATTTCTATGTAATATAAATATTTATACTAGCTAATCAACAACTAATTTAGGTTATGAAGCACCAGTCAAGCTTAACTTATACAATCTTATCTATACAATCTATAGAATTTTAACACTCCACCTCAAGTTAGAGTATAGATAAATCATTTCCAACTCGTTACAAATATAATTAACTCGAGCAACATTTAGATTGATAAGTACCATGAAATTATTTTGCTTGTGTTTATGTGATTTTTATTGGATTTGATAATTAACATTGTTTGTATTTTGTTTAAAGGCCTTATTGTTGTACTCCAATGAATAAGGAATGAATTCGAGCAAGTTAGAGATTTTAGATGAACACAAGTTGGATATAGTCTTATGTTCAATAAGACGGCCTAAACACAAGACTGTTTTCTAACTTGTGTATCCTAATGGTGCATTTATCTCTTCGACAACTTAGTACATGAATAAACATGATACAAACACAGTTCCATATTCCACCCTAGTACATTTTGCTTCTTAGGATAATTTGCCACATGAAGAATACAAGTCAAATAGGGACCCATGTTCCTCCAAACAGCCTATACACGAACCCGTATTCCCGTGAGTCCTAGGATGCGAGACAAAGGAGCTACTAACCCAAGACACAGTATTGTGTCTTGGATCTGTGTTGGCAATGATTTTTTATGAAAAGTTCAGAGAGAGCCGTCAAGCAATACAATACCGTGCTGGCATCAAAATACGAAAATTCTACGGTTTCATGTTATAAAAGGGAAAAAAGAGGGCTAGAGTCAAAAAAGAAGACTAAGGGAGCCAAATTAGAACTTCTTGATACAATAAAGGGAGAACCTTGGAAAAATTTCAAGATTTCATCAAGATTCAAATAAAAAAACATCCAGATTTCAAGAACAATGAGAATGAATCCTTTTTGTTTTGTTTTCTTTCTTCCTTATTGTTGATTTCCATATTTCTAGTACGAACTAAATTCTTAGTTAGGGTTAGAGATGTAACTTATGTGAAATACTGCTTGATTTTATTTATTCTCTTTGATCTTGATTCTTGAATTCATTGTAAGAGTTTTGTTGTTATGATTATGAATTGATTTGTTGACGCAAATAGTCATTACACTGATGATTAAGTTAATTTGAATTTGCTTCACTAATTTCGAAAATTGATACATGGTTTACACTATGATACCTTTTTCATAATTTATATATATAATTGAGTTAGAAGTGAATTTTTTAAGCATTTCATTATCTCACAACAAAAAAGAGAAAAAGAAAAAGAAAAATATTTTGTTTGAATAAGTAAGCATTAAATACTGCTAACTTCAAACCAAGCCAAAAAGTTGGAGTTAAAGAGTGATACTAGTAGTTATTTGAAATAGTCACCTAATTGAGTAACAAGGGGTATGCATGACAAGATATTTACTTTAATGTTAAATGGTTAAGTGACTTTCCAAACAAACTTCTAAATACTAGTGCATTAATTTGAAGTTTGTGTTATACTTTTTTTCAATAAGGGATATAAAAATATTTGAAAGTTGAAGTATCTTCTCATGTATGTTAATTTTATGCATTAGGTTGACATTTATAGATAAGTTAAAGTTTGGACGATTGTAGAGTAAATTGAAATAATTTATGACTTGATGCAAGTAGTTAAATGCCTAGCAATTTGATGAACTTTGCAATTGAATGAATGATAAAAGTCTTTATTAATATGATTATTTTGCTAAATTCTTTCTTGCCATTACCACTTATTTTACGTTAAAGAGTGCTGAGACTAATCTGTCTGAGGACAAGTAAATACTTAAGTGTGAAGGAATTTGATAAGTGTTAATTACATTGTGTTTTTAGCATTAACATGATTTATATTTAGTTTTTAAGCTTTATTATAGCAACCCAATAAAGAAAGAACGAATTCAAACAAGTTGAAGCCAAGTTGGAATGGTTTTGGTTGAAGACAAATTGAACATAGTCTCATTTTTAGTAACATTTTTTTTTTGAAGAAACTCATTTTTAGTAACATGCCTGAACATAAGATCATATTTTGACCCATGTAGCACACCAATGCATTCTACCTCTTCAACAATTTGGCATACGAAGAAACACGGCCCGAACATGGCCCTTTGTTCCATCCAATTGCATTATGCTTCTCAAGATAATTTGCTATACAAAGAATATGGGACAAATAAGGACTCATGTTCCTCAACATAGCTTGTATGCAAAATCGGGCTTATGCCTTTAAGACCCATATTCTCAAGTTAAACCCTCAAACGTGAGACAAAGGATCTACTAATCCAACACTACCTAAACATAGCACTGTGTTCTAAACTTGTGTTGGCAATAATTTTTTACCAAAAGTTCTAGAGAACAACATTAAGCAACATGATGTTTCACATTATCTCATACGTTGACTATGTCATAACTCTATATTTAGATTTTGCATTGAATATATAAACAATATTTTACTTCTTATTTATTCATGAGATTAAATTTCCTCCAACAAAAACAAAATAGCCAATAGTAGATTTTCAGTCAACCTTAAAGCCTACTCAATCAACATCTAAGAAACATAAAATATGAATATGTTCACGATTTTCATACAATATACCTTGACTAGGAGTCCCTTTACCTAACAAAAGATTTGTTCTAGGACAACTCAACGATTAATGGTTAGAGAAGCTATAAATTGACTTATAATACTGAAAGAGTATGCAGTATCTGGATGAGTTATTATAAGCTAGTTCACTTATCCAACCAATCTCTTATATTTCCTAAGGTCTTTAAAAAGTCTCCAACTTTGGTGAATTGTAAATTAGGGAGCATTAGAGCACTGATTGGCTCAGCTCCTAACATTTCAATCTTTGTTAATAGATCAAGTACACATTTCCTTTAAGACAAGAACATACCTTTCTTGTTTCTTGTTACCTTTACTCGAAAAAAATATTTCAAAACCCTAAATCTTTCATATGAAACTGAATGTGAAGAAAGGACTTCAAAGATGAAATGCCTATAGTATCTCTTCTACTAATAACAATATCATCCACATACACAACAAGGAGAATGATACCATATACATAATGTTTGTAGAAAATCAAGTGGTCAAATTTACTCTTATTCAAGCCAAACTTTTTCACTATCTGATTAAATTTTTCAAACCAAACATGGAGACTTTGTTTTAAACTATATAATGTCTTTTGAAGATGGCAAACCTTTCCGTACTCCCCCTACGCAACAGACCCGAATGATTGCTCCATATATACTTCCTTATGAAGGTCACCATGTAAGAAGGCATTCTTAATGTTTAATTGATGTAAGGGTCAATCATAAGTAGTTTCCATAGAAATGAATGGATGAATAAAGGCCTATTTAGCAACAAGAGATAAAGTAGCAGAATAATTCATACCATAAATCTAAGCATAGCCTTTTGGCACAAGGTGAGCTTTAAAATAGCCACATATCTACCATAATTGACTTTGATTGCAACGCCCATTTACATCCAATAGCCTTCTTTCTTAGAAATAAGTTCACTAATCCCACGAAACATTAGTATAAAGCATTTATCTCCTTTATTATAGCATCACACTAGCAAAGATGGGTTAAGGTATTATGAATAGTTTGTAGAAGAGACACAAAATCAAGTGAGGCAACAAAATAACAAGAAGAGGAAAAGTGATCATAAGAAATAAAAAAGAAAATAAGATAAGTGAGGATCATCGGATGTTGGATTTGATGTCAAAAATGAGTTAAGTACCAAACTTGTATCGGAATGATCCTGTCTTCTGGAATAGACCAAGTGAATAGGCAGTGGTTATGGTTGTGATTATGGTTGTGGTTATATATCATGTGTACAAGTAATATTATTGGTTTGATAAATAATCTCATAAACTAATAGATCATACTCCTCCTTATCTGAAATTGAAAAAGTAGGAAAGAAAGGAATGTGTTCCAAAACAATAACATCAACTAATTCATGATATTTGCTAAAATTAGGACAATAACGCTGATCCCTATTTGTAAACGAGAGTAGCTCAGGAAAACATATTTTAAAGATTTGGAATATAACTTAATTACTTGAGAATGAACATCAAGAACAAAACAAATATTACCAAATACTTGTTGCATAACAGGGAACAAGGGTTTAATAAAAAAAAGAATATTATAAGGAATCCCACCATGACGAACAGAGAAAGGCATGTTTTTGGTCAAAAAACAGGTTATGGAGAATACATCAACCTAAAACTATTTTGGAATGTGTATTTGGAATAAAAGTACCCTAACAATTTTAAGGACATGTCAATTTTTTTTCAGCCACACCATTTTGAGAAGATGTGTCAACACATGAGAATCGATGAAGAATATCATTCTGGATCATGTAGGTTTGGAACAAAATCGAAAAATATGATATTCTAGAACATGTATGTTTAGAACAATGTGAAAAAATGTTCTTTAACATTATCACTTCACAAAGTATAGACAGAAGCATTTTTTCTTTATTTCAACATAAAAAGCTCACCATCAAGATTTGTTCTCATTGAACTTGCTAAAGTCACTAAACTTTGACTTCAGGAATAAAAGGTAGCAAAACATTTAATTCTTCATAAGCCCTTTTGAAAATCATAAAATATGCTTCAAAAGACTGATTTTGCTATCAGGCATGAAAAAAATCCCTTAATACTTCATCAATTCTTTGATATATGTGATTAATTAGGCTGAAGACTTTATTTTTGATAGAATTCTTAATTTTTAAGATTAATCGAACATCATTTCATGGCATTTCCTTACAAGTATGGTTTAATATTAGATCACGAGTGAGGTGAAGGACCTTGGAAATGCACCATAGATAAATCCAAATAGTCTTACTCTAAATAACTGAGATTAGTCAACTTATATTATGTGATATTAAACATCAAATGAATCACATCAGTCACAGTCAGACTTTTTTGTTCATAGAGATAAAATAGGTAAACCAGCTGATATGTATTAAGAAGAGACAAGAGGAATTGCGAGAGCTTGTTAAAATTAGTAGGTCCCACTCCCTTTATAGACTAGATTATCTAATTCGGATAAGGTAAGTTAAAATTATAAAAATACTGAATCAAATCACAATCATAATTCCTAAAAATCCTCTTCGTCAAATCATAATATCTAACACTCCCCCTCAAGTTGGAGCACAAATATCATAAGCTCTAAGCTTGTTATACAATTGTATTACACGACTTCCAACCAAAGACTTGGTAAATAGATCAGTCAACTGATCCTTAGACTTCACATGACTAGTTTTTATCACATTTTGTTGCACCTCCTCTCTAACAAAGTGACAATCTACTTTAATATGTTTTGTCCTTTCATGAAAAAAAAATTAAAAGCAATGCAAACGGTTGCTCGATTATCACACATTAGCTCCATAGGTTGTGTTTGTTGAAATCCAAATTCCTGCAACATATGTTTTCTTAAAGAAATTCTCGAGTTGCATAAGCTATGGCACTATATTATAATTATGCCCTTGAACAAGAAACCATTGTTTAATTCTTGGTTTTCCATGAAATTAGATTGCCACAAACAAACATGCAATACCCTGTAGTAGATAGTCGATCAGTCCTAGAACCAATCCAATCAAGATCACTATAGGCCTAAACTAAACAATGCAAATGGTTCTTATATGAGTCTTTTGCCAAGCTTGTCCTTGATGTATTTCAAGATTCGAATAGCCGCATTCCAATGGTTGGTCAAAAGGGATTGCATAAATTAACTGACCACACTTGTACTGAATGAAATGTCAAGCCTAGTAATCGTAAGATAGTTTAATTTCCCAATCAGTCTCCTATAATTTCCTGAATTTTCAAGGGTTTTCCCTAGTCTGCATCAAGTTTGATGTACGGATCCATTGAAGAATCCAACGGTTTATATCCCAACAAGCCAACTTCTTCAAGGGGATCAAGAACATATTTGTGTTGAGAGAGACATGTGCCATCTTTTAGATATTGCAACTTCGATTCCCAAAAAATATTTCAATAGACCAACATCTTTTGTTTGGAAATGCTGCAGAATTTCCTTCAATTTGTGAATTCCATTTTGATCATTACTAGTAATAACAATATCATCAACATATAAGATCAATAGAATTTTACCAAATCTTGTGTGTTGATAGAACACCGAATGGTCTACTCCAAACTACTTAAGACTAAATTTCTTTACAAATTTACTGTCCAATGGCACTGAAAATTTAGATGCATGAATTTAGGAATTATTGATTTGAGCCATTGAAATTTTGGAGAAAAATTGGAGTAGAAATTGAATTGTTTTTGGAAAGGAAATAAAAGAGGGCCTAAGCATGTGACATGTGGCAAGTGACACTTGTCACTTGCCTAACATGCCACCATGTATGTTTGTTTAATAAAAACCCACCCATCTTTTGGTCATTCTCGATGCTTCTTCTTGTCTAAGGTGATTGGTGATTTTGTGAGATTTTCCTCCACCACTTTCGTAATCTACTTACTTCCTTGCTCCTTTTGAAATTTTGACCATCCTTCTCACTCTCTTTCTCTTTGCTTGCTCTTCTTTGTTCATTAAAAATCCAAACCTAAGCCTTGAAGGTTGATGATCGTGTATGGTTTGGGAGGTAGAGAATTTGTGGTATTTTTGAAGAGTTGAAGAAGTGGAAGCTTAAGTAGGTAAGAATTGTGTTTTATATCATGAATTGTTAGTTAAAAGAATTAATTGTGATGTTATGTGAACTAATTTCATGGAAATTGTGTTTTACTTGTATGGGTATGAATTCTTGTTTGATTGAGGATGAATGATGTTGAAGGTGGTGTAGGTAAATAAGAGTTGTTTTAGATTGAATATAAGGATGTTAAATGAGTGTATAAAAA
>JAOTJB010000007.1:5367263-5400741 GCA_027123815.1 Erythroxylum minutifolium | reverse complement strand
AGTCTAAACGATGAACTATAGAGATGATTTTTTTGATGTATTATGAAAGAGATAAAATATGAAAAAAGTTAGGATTAAGTAAATGATAATGAATCAATTAAGTAGAATTTATGAGTTTTAATGCAATCAACATGGTTTGGTTTTATCATGATCGTGGCCCTCACCCATGACTTTGGCAGTTCCATGAGCTTCTGTCATGATCGTGGCAAGGTACCCTATGATCGTGGGCCAGAATATGGAGTGAAATGTTTTCTTTTAAGTGATGTTTGAAACAAATAATGCTAAGGTACTTTGTTATGATGTATTTAGACTTAAATAAGACCTTGAATGAACCTAGTTCATGAAGGATTAGGTGATTAAAGTGAGAAAGGGGTATTACATATAAATAAATGATTGAGTGATGATGTTAAATGATCATGAGATGTGAATTAAGGAAATATACCTAGAATAGTCAAATTAGGCATGTATTATACATGACATATACATATGTGTATGAATGAATGTTTATGTGATTGTGCAAATTAGTAATGTGTATAAATGTGTATTGCATGATATATAAGTGCAAATAGAACGACCGCATCTAGAGATTGTTGGGGCATCGAAGCAATAGCTATCTGGAGCATACTGTGAGTAATATAGATGTTCTCACTAAAATTGTTTATATTTGTTTAATTTAATTTATCGAACTAATAGTTATTTGCATGTGAAAATGTTGGACATTGATGGTCTGAGGAGTTTGATAATTGGGAATTTATTGGAAGTGCTTCATTGAATGTGAATGAGAAAGAAATAAGTGTACTCAACGTGATTGTTGAATGCTGGACTACTGTTTGATGAAAATATGAAAGTGATTGTACATGATAAATGAAAGTGAATGATTGCATACTACATAATAATTGATGCATTTCATTACATGATATGTATGATCAGGTAAAGGCAGTTGTGACTGGAGTAGCTAGTGAAAAAGAGCTTAAAGCTAAGAATGTGTATAAGAGCCAGAGGCTTAACATGTAAAATGAGCCTGGTATCCCCAACAAATACGGGATAATTATCAATGAGCCCGATATCTCCAACAGATATGGGACAGTTAAAAGACACTTGGTCATAACAACGTAACAATTGAAAGTGAGCCATATGTGCATTACATATATACAAATTTATAAGTGTTGAATGCATGATTGAAATGAATTGTTTGAACTATTCTGTAAGTGGAAATGTTAAATGATGTGGAATATTTGATTAAGTGAACTGTCAGTGAAGTTGTTCATTATGTGATGTTATGAATTATCTGTGATTGTAGAATGTGAACTGTTTGTGTGATTTGTTATAAGTGAGCGCATCAATGATGGCTTGCTCACTGAGTTCACAAAACTCATCAAAATTACAACGTGGCTTTTTAGGTACAAGAGAGGAGACGTAACTTCTAAAACGTTCTAGGAGAAGTATAGTTCTTGTGTTTTGGACAACAAGAAATGGCCCAAAGGTCGGTCAACTGAGGTTAAGGATTTAGTTAGTGTTTTTGTATAGATTTCATGTCATGTAGAACATGTTGTAAAGTGTAATAAACACTCAACTATTTTTGGATAGTGTATATATGTACAGATCTTTTGGATATATTGCCTTTTATAATTTATGCCATAATTAGTGAATGTGATTGGTCTAGCGCGCCGCTTTAATCGAGTGTGTGCCTAAACGTCCACAGGATGTAAGGTAGATGCATCATGGGAGCAGGGTGTTATATGCTGAGTGCATCGATGATAGTTCACTGATTGAGTTCGCAAAACTCATTAAAATTGCAACTTTTTTTTACGGTTCAAGAGAGGTTTAGAGTTAGTTGTAGTATAACTCCTACGTTTTGGAAATCATGGCTCAAAGGTCCGATCAGCTGAATCTGCAGAGTCTAGTAGTAGTTTTGCATCTGCATATCGCAACATACATTATATATAGTGTGTTAATAACTTTGTAACTGATATATATAGCTTGGTATGCTGTATTTCTCTATACTAATATTCGAGATATATGTATATTTGTACTGAGATTAAATTATTGCCTGATGTACGTGTTTGGTAGTAATATAATGAAAAGGTATATGAATTTATTTATTATCAGATACCGGAAATGACAATGAATGTGAGAATTAATAAATGGGATAATAGAAATGTTTTGCTATACATCTTTACTGAGATCATTAAAGAGGAAAGTCAAGCTTCCTTAAAATGTTTTCACAGAGGTTGAATATGGGACAGTTCTAAAATTTAGGTCCAACTTTGGTAATTTGTTGATTAAAATGCCTCTGTGCTATATGATATTATGTGTAAGGTGGAAAAATCTTTCTGAATTGTTTGCTAACATACCATGTCCGTAGAGTATATCCCAAATATTCTCTAATGCTTTCAGGAATATGCCCTATGGGTATGGTATGTTACAAAGATATCCATAAAGATTCTACGTTACCCATTCAATTTCAAAGCTCATTGAATTATTAAGCACATAGTTTCGTCAAATTGCAAACTAATCCAATTCACTCTGAATTCTTTAAATTCAACACAATTCACATCATTTCATTTAATGCAAAAGTGAACACATATAAGAAAAAAATGCTAAAATCTTTTTTAAAAAATTTCATACCCCTTATTAAAGACAAAACACTAAATTTAAACAATATAGGAGCACCTAGAAGCTTGTTTGAAAAGTCACCAAGTTTGAATTTAAACTAGGTCATTATCTAAAATGGCTAATAAGAGCACTATTTAAATTGACATTTTTATTGGAACAAAGCTAGCAAAGTGAAATTATTTATGCTCATTTATTCACATACTACGATTTCTATTCTTGTTTGATTTTCTTTTTTATATGTTGAATAATGAAACTGCTCAAATAGAATTCCCATTTAACTCAATATATGTACAAAATATACATAAAGTATTATAGTGCAAATCAAGTATCCTTTCTTAAAATTAATAAACTAAATTTAAATCAACTTAATCATCAAAACACTTAATAACTTGTCTAAAGAAATTAAATCAGAATGACAATCAAACTCATAATGAATCATCTTGACTAACATCCTCTTTTAAAAAAATTCCTAAATTATTTATTATTAAGCTAATTATAATAAAATTGATAAGCTTAGTTGCTAAGTCTCTCCCGTATATTTGAGTTGTACATTGTACTCAATTTAGAAAACGTGTAAGAATAATGAAAAATAATGGTATAAGGTGAATATAACTAGGACTCTTATGATAGTAAAAGATTTCTAGCCTTGCTAATGTCATTAACATCTATTAATGTAAGGAATGATGTGGCCTTTATAGCTTGTGAAACTCCATCAACTCTCAAGTAACAAAATTAGGACCATAAAAGTAAGATTATAAAAATAACTTACTAACCTACTAAGGAAAATCTTATAAATTACTCAATCAAAACAAAACACCTAATTATTGGGTTGCTTTCCAATCAACGCTTCTTTATGAGTCTTTTGGTTGGACCTCTTAGCAAGTCCTTCTTTAACATGATCTATAATTAGTAGCTTGCTTCCACCTATTTTCCCATATAAGGGTTCACTAGCCTACAAATAGGTCACATACTGTATCATAATAAGGACATAAGGTATCAAATTAATAAAACTGAGTAAATCCACTAATGCCCTTTCTAATAACAAACTGTCAATATAATAAGGAAAAATAAAACCCTTTAGATCTTTGATTGACTTTGATAGTTTGTTTTGTGGGGAGTAGGAACTCTCCATACTTAAGATGATTGTCAATAATTCCTTGATTGCCTCCTTATTTGGCTCCTCCTTTTTCTTATCTTCCTTCTCTTCTTAAACAATTGCTTCCTCTTTTATTCAACTTCTAGCTTCCCTCAACTATATAAAGTTATCGTATTCACAAGTTCCCTTAAACGTGGTTTAGTGTATCTAGATAAAACACCTAACTCTTTACTTTTATAAAGGAACGTCTCGATTGAAACAAAGAATTTCATAAGGGTATCCTCAAGACGTTGATACTCCTCTTATTTCCATTACTGTAGAAATCTAGATGAAGCATGATCATTTCATGTAAAGTCATAACAATTACTCCACTATAGATTATAAGTATCCCATATGGGTTTTTTTAGGCTAATTATTCATGTAATTTGGATGCTTCTATATCTATTCTACTTCCCAACATTCATAGTTATGGTGATTACCCTCCAAATGTCACAGCATGCTATAAATATCAATTGAGCTTCTAAATACATGTCACTATGCCTCTTTTTCCAAGCTTCCAAAGTTTTCATAAGTGATATCATAACGCAAGCCTCTTGAGAATACTATCCTTTTCATCCTTCCTTAAAATCCATTAAAAATTTCCCATACATTTTACAAGTTTAAACTTTTCACTTATGATGCAATTAGATTTTATATTTTCCTTAGCAATCCATTAGATTATCTAATAAATATATATTTGACTATCTTTTTCTTACATAATTATAAATTATTTTCATTCATATAATACACACCAATAGACATATGAAGAGTTATATCTCACTGAATCATCACCATCCTATATTTAATTTATTGTTTTTTAATTTATTATCAATTAGTTTGCCATTTTATATGATTTGGAAACTATAACATTAATGGAGCCGATTTAGGAAGTGAACTTATCTTATTAATAGAGCCGAATTCGAAACTGAACATATCTTAGGAGTCATATTTGGGTAAAAAATTAAAAAAATTTATTAGTCTAAAGTCTTACTTAGTTTAAGGAGTTGTTTTAGTTTGAGGAGTTTGTTTGTTACTACTATCTAGACATTTTTTATAGTTACAACAAAATGATAACAAGTTAATACCATCCATAATTTTTTAAAAAAATTTCCTTTCTTCTCTTTAATTAATTATGTGTGAGTGTGTGTGTGTGTGCATGCATACATGTGTGTGTGTGTGTGTATGTGTGCATAAGATCATATAATTTCTAAATGATATTAATAGATCAAACTATACTTTTAAATTTATAAATTTAAAGATTTGTATAAGAAGAACTTATTAATTTTAGAATTTGACATTTGTTAAACAAAGCAATATCCTAACTTATGGTTTTGGTGATAACAAAATATATTTCTCTTATTGAATTTATTTTTAATGATATCAGTAACTCAATTATAATATAATCAAGCAATATGTTAAAAAAATCGAGTTTAATGGAAGAACAAAGTAAAGTAGATCTCATATACAATTTAAGTGAGGTTTATAGCAATATAAATGAAGATCAAGTTAAGAATGAGAAGAATAAAACATTTTAATTATAGTTCAGCCAATGTCAATTTCTTATATCACCTAAATTTCTCCTTTTGTAGGTCTAAATCAAGCATTACATAGTCATTTATATTTTAGGGAATAATGCATTTTTTGATAATTTTATATAAAAACTTTCATACCGTAAGTATACGGATCATAAAATGTAGTACCAAAGTTCTCGTTCCTATGATGGTTGATTAGTAACCTAACAACTTAAATGCACTTTGTCTAAGGTAATAAAAGATTGAATGAATTGAATTAAAATAAATTAGCCAAAATGCAACTAAACTAATAAAACTAAACAATTAATTAAATGAAGCTAGCAATAAGAAGGAAGTTGATCAATAATGGAAACTTAGGGGTTATTCTATCCTCATTTTGTCATGTCTTTTTCTTGTTAATTCAATTAGTTGATCCTAAATATCCTAAGGTTTTGACTACCCTATCTTGAGATATAATCAAGTAATCCCAATTGAAATAGATAACAATTGAATTGTAACCTCTTGATTCACAAAACTACTCCTAACTACTTAATTGGATTTGAAGCAATCATAAGGATAATTAACTCACAGTTAAGATATCTCTTCAATTGTTTATTAATCTAATTTTTTAGGTTTATTAAGTTACCAACTCTCGTTGTGAACCTTAACACATATAACTTGATTCAATCTCTCGATTTCTTTTCAAGTATAAGCATAACAAATACCACAAAGCATTAATATATATTAAATTAAACAAAAATAAAGTTTAACAAAACAATTCAAAAATAATCCCTAATGTGGATTTAGAAATCCATAATCATATTCAACGTCCGATTAATCAAAATTAACATCTAAGATAATGAAATATAAGAAGACAAAAGAAAGAAAACACTTTTGAACATTTGTGTATTCGATTGCATACTTTCTCTTTACCCTAACTTTTCATCTTCCAACTAAAGCTTCGCCATTAAACTTTATCTCTATGACCAACTGCTAATTTAATGGTGGCAGTACCCAAATAACTCTTGGTCCTTGAAGTTTCCTTCAAGA
Organism: Erythroxylum minutifolium; assembly: GCA_027123815.1. Classification (NCBI taxonomy): domain Eukaryota; kingdom Viridiplantae; phylum Streptophyta; class Magnoliopsida; order Malpighiales; family Erythroxylaceae; genus Erythroxylum; species Erythroxylum minutifolium. The sequence goes on along the minus strand of JAOTJB010000007.1, from coordinate 5,394,429 downwards.
ATTAACAAATCCTTCTTATTCTCATAACTCAAATCATGCTTTTGGGTCTACAATTGAAGATCCACTCTTGCGCCCAACCCTTAGCCTGCATAAAGGAGAAATAGCAATTAAATTTCTACAAGCTTTGATCAACAAATTCTCACAACCATATTGATTTGCATTAGTTAGGAAATGCTCTCAAGGACGCCTTCCTCTTGAAATCATCCAAAAAAATTTCAAAGCTCAAGACCTTATTATCTCCTTCTCGATTGGTTTACTAGACACCAAACATATTATTATCAATATGACCAAAGAAAAGGATTTTTGGAGAATTTACTCTCAAAGCCTATGGTACATCACTGGAAACCCCATAAGAATCTTCAAATGGAAACCATAATTCCATGTGGATTGTGATTCTTCTTTAATCCCTATATGGTTTAGGTTTCCCAAATTACCATCCACTTTGTTAATAAAGAATCTTTGATTGAAATAACAAAAGGTTTTGGCCAACCGTTGACAATGGTGTCAGCTATAATTTTAAAAAACCTAATATGGCTAGACTTTAAGTTAAAGTTGACTTATTAAAGCAACTGTCAAAGAGGATTTGGATTGATTTGGGAGACTAGTTTAGGTTTTGGCGACCAATCGAATTGGTTGAGACTCTACCTCTATATGGTTCCTTCTATTGGCATGTTAGGCATAATGAAAATGGCTGCCATGTTAAAGATCCTCATCTCAAAACGAATGCAAAGTAATCACAAAAAGGAATAGAGAAGCAAGACAATTATGAAATAACTTATTACCTGCTTTTATTACCTTCATATATGCAAAGTGTGAAAGGATAGGTTGTTAAACTTTGTGGTATGCGCTTAAACAACTATCTGAATCTCACAAAGATAAACCTTGGAGTTTAAGTTTAGATTTAAATACAATTGTGAGAATGGATGAATATAAAGGTCGTTCCAACCCTCAGCTGGGTTTAATAAATGATTTTGCTAGTTTCAACTCTGACGCCAATCTTGATGAGATTCTAATGGTTAGGAAAACCATACATAGACCGGAATGATACTACATGGAAGAGTTTGGAAAAAGCTTGACAGTATTCTTTGCAACACAAAATGGCAGTCAAAATTTCAAGATTTGAAAATCAGCATTCTTAGTCGCATATCCTCATATCACAATCCTTTACTTTTTGGAATAAAACCTCAAAGCAATAGGAATGGCATTGGTGCGTTTCGCATCCAAAAAATGTTGATCACAAGAAAAGATTTTATGACTATTGTTAAAGAAAATTGGGATGAGTCAGTTGACAATTATGGAATATATATGGTCTTATGCCTAAATTAAAAAGATTAAAAAAGTATCTACAAGTATGGAATGTGGAAATATTTGGCAATATCTTCAAAAATTCTAGCAAGGCAGAAGAGGATTTTAAAAAAATTGAGGATGATTTTGAAGCATATCCAACAATTCAAGGAGAAATTGTACTAAAGCAAGCCCACGTGAAATTACTTAGATACCTCGCAGATGAAGAAATTTTTTAGAAGCAAAAATCTGAGATTAAATGGCTTAAAAAGGATGATAAAAACACCAAGTTCTTTAATGCTTCTATAAAAGCACACCAAAGTAAAACTCATATATCAAGGATCGAAAATGAAAAAGGGAAATGGATTGATGAACAAGAAGAAATTGATGAAGAAGTGGTTCATTTTTTTATTGTCTCCTGAATGAGATATAACTAGAATTTGAAACCAGTTGACCTAGAGGAAGTGAAATTGGCCATATTTGACTTAGACTCTGACAGTGCTCCTAGATGTGATAGTTTCTTGAGGATCTTTTATCAACACTGCTAGAATATCATAGATCAAGATGTGACTAAAGGTATTCAGTAATTTTTTGTAGGTGTTCCAATTCCAAAATATATGGCAAGCACTTAAAGAATAAGACAAAGAGGTAGAGGAAGCTTTTGCATTAGTCACTTTCAGAGAAACCCTAGAGAGAATTATCGAGAGATAGAGAAAGAGAAGAAGGAAAAGACAAGAGGGGAAGAAGCTAACTCGACGTACTTCCCAGATCAAGAGTTTCCCGGCGTTGCTGCCTCCTATCATTCGTTCAATTTCATATTTCCTCTTATTTTCAGTTTTATTATTATACAGAATTGGAATAATAGTTGATGATAGGATTTTTGGATGTTGATGTTGCTTCCAAACTCACCTTCGGGATTTTATCTTTGATTTAATGAAATCTGATTCCTTTTGTGATATTTGGATCTATTGTGATTTAATTTTGGACGTGCATAATTTGATAATAAACTGGGAGGGTGAATTGAGTGAAAAATAATTAAATTAGGCTAACGAGAGTTAGGTGATTTAATATAACAAGAATTAAATCAAACCAATAAATTGTGCGAAGAGAGATCTTGCATAGGTTTCCGATAGTTTATCAGACAACTTCAGATCTAATTAGGATTTTAGATAGGTTGTTAATTGAGAAATTGCAACTCCCATAATTTGATTAGGGTCTATGAATTAGGGCAATGGTTATAACTTGAGAGAGAGTAATCAACCTTAGGATCGTCTAGAACTAACAATCCAGTAATTCATAATCGATTAGGTTAGCGTTAAAGATAGGTAAATTTCTCTCTCTCAATTGGTAATTCCTTAGGTTGAGTCTTGAGTGTGTGTTGCCATTGCTAAATTGTTAATATTTTTGTTATTGATTCTTGAATTGATTGAATTGAATTCTTGTTTTTGTTTCGTTACATTTTGAATTTCTAAGATTTATTTTGGCCTTTGATTTTAGGATTAGATTATCCCTCCTCGTGGGATCGACATCTTAGGTACTATGCGAATGACCCGTGCACTTGTCGATTACGAGGTTAATTAATTAAAACTTACACATATCAAAAAAGCCCAATCAAGTTTTTGACGCCATTGCTAAGGAGGGGATTAGTTTAGTTCTTTAGTTTAGGGCCTTTTCACTATCTTTTGTTTTTTAAAAAAAGAAAAAAATAGAGAAAGAAGTTTGGGGCGTAAAGTAGAGACACAGCAAAACATCTTAGAGTGAGAATGAGACATTTGAGGAGCTAGATGTCAAGAAGAAATGGAAAGAATAATGATGGAAGATAGATATTATAAGGAGCAAGGAACTTTTTTGAACTACAATGAGACATAGTATGGTTAGGGAAGTAACGATCCTTATTAGAACATGTAAACTTCGAGGTGGTAAAACCACCTAAATTCCTATTGGTCCAGCAATGTAAGGACTCACTTAGGACAAAAAAATCTATCAGGATTTCAATAAGATGAGTCTAGTTCATGGGATTTTAAATTGGACAGGACCCTAGATAAGTTGACGAACATGGAAGAGGGCCATAAGAGACTAAAAGAGCAAATTGAGCAAGTAACAGAAAATCATGCCTTGTCTATTCACAACCTAGAGATTCAAGTGAGACAACTTTCCTGTTAATTTTGTAAGAGAAGTGTGGAAGACTCTCTAAGTAATACGGAAATACATCAAAGAGAGCAATATGAGGTTATCACGCCTAAGAATGAGGGGGAGCCGGAAGGATCATTGGAAAACTAAACTAAACCCACCTTATTGAAGACTAAGAGACGAAGAAAAAGGATGAAGAAAAGCATGTCAACCCTTCCCATTATTCACCAATTCTTGATATACCATGTGTGAGCATCGAAAAATCTTAAGTAGATTTCTATGAAAAGAACCTTATCCTTCCGATTATGATGACCAAGTAACATTCAACATGAATGATGTATTAAAGAATCCGAATTATAATAGCTCATTCAGGATAATTGATGTGTTCGAATCTTCTAAAGAACAAAATGACGAAGAACAGATGACAACAAATATCAAGTTTGAAAAAGCTATAAAAGTCTCTATTCGTGAAGTGGAAGAAGCAAAGGAGACGAAGGTGATTAAGGAAGAAAGAGAGCAACTCACCTTCATACAGGACAAACCATTGGATTCAATGGAAGATTCAGGGAGTTTTGTTATTCCCTATTATATTGACAGTTCACTCGAAAAAAGGACATTATTGAGCTTAATTGGTTTTCATAATGTTATCAATATTGTCCTTCTAATTATTTTACAATTTGTAGCTTAATTATAGGCTACAAAACTAATGTTGAATGACAAAGGTGGAAGCAAGCCACTCATAATTGATCCCGGTTGAGTTTCCAATGATAAAGCGACAAGCTACCGAAACTAAAAGAAACGTTGCATGGGAGGCAACTCCTGGTTTGTTAAATTTTATGTTATTTCCTTTGATTTTTAGATAGTTTGAATTTTGTAGTTAGGTTGTTTTGTTTCCAAATAAAATAGGGAAGGCAGAGGACTTCAACATGAATTTGATGATCGAGGAAGCAAGCAAAAGAGAGGTAAAAGGGCCATAAAGAGTTAATAAATGATTTTGGAAAACTGGAGAAGGACAAAAGAAGAGAAAATTTAAAAATTGGTGGAAAAATTGCAAGCCACGATCGTGGCCTGCAGCAGGGTAAAAAGGGGATGCGTGAATTTTAGTTTAAAATTTTACCATTTTACCCTCCATTCACCTATATATTCACTTCTTCCTTTATTTTTTCACTCACTTTCATTTTAACTTTATCTCTCTAACTTTAAAACCTCCAAACATTCTCACTTCTCTTTAACCAAATTCCAAACTTCCAGTCTCCTCTAACTTCTACCTACTTACAAGCCAGTATGTCGCGCATTAAGCAATCAGCAAAGTGCGATCAATCATCAGGACAAACCCAGGTCGTGGGACTAGCGAAGGAACAGGGCGGCAGATTTCTGAACATCATTTTCGATCTACACAGAGGAGGAAGGTATTCATTTTCAATCCCTCAATGCTAAACAAATTGTAGTCCTGAAATATTTTGATTTTGATGCACTTGATAAGGTAGAACTGCAGGATAGGGTAAAGAACTTAGCAGAAAGAATTCAGTGGGCGAAGTTCATACACTTCTAATATCCTGTCTAACAAGAGCTCACTCTATAATTCTTCACTTCCCTATATTATGAACCTAGTAATCCTAAAGAAATGTGGTTTAGGTTATGGGGACAAAACTATGAGTTGAACATCGAAATCATATGCGATATTTGTGGGTTCCCTGAGTCTTCCATTATCGATCAGCATAATGACTTCCGTGCTTCTCGCTATTGGAATGAGCTCACTGGGTTAGAGTGATTTGACGTTGAAAATGCCCTCAACAACATCATAAGAACCTATGAGCACTTATTATTGCACAAATTCATATGTCAATTAGTTTTTGATAAATCAGGAACCAATAAGTGTTCAAAAAAGGAACTTTTCCTTTTGTGGTGCATGCATCACAACATCCCAGTATGCACCTCTACACATTTGTTGAACGCTATTGTTGCAACTTTATGTAAAAGGAGTAACAATTTATGTATGGGGTACTTGGTTTCTAACATTGTTGAGTATTATTGCATGGACTGTAGTAGTTTAACCATCCACCTCCCAGAGTTTCTAAATCATCATCTACTATGGTGGACTAAAATCCTTAAGTCCCATAACATGAAACTCTGGGATATCAGTCAAAAGACACATGTGAAGATCAGGGCTAGTCAGGCGAGTTTGAGTACAACGCCGCCTCAACAGGCAAAAGAGGACTAGACTAGTGAAGAGTCCGAGGAGGAAGAAGAAATAGAAGAACTGCACTGGAAGAAAGATACAATCTCTGCAAACACCAAGGTAATTACAGATACATTTGCGGAGAACTCTAGAAGAATGAAGGAGATGGCCCAAACACAACGAAGTCAGAGCTGAGATATACGTCATATCCATCATTTCTTTGAGGCTCAAAGTGTCAAATTGCCACCTACAACACCATCCCTGCATCTATCATCATGAGCCTTTGTTCTAACCCTTTTCTTTTTAAATTGAGTCTTTATTTTATTTTATTTGGTTTGGTTTTACTTTATTTTGTGTCTCTTCTTTCCATGTGTGTTTGTTTGTCCCCCTTCTCACATTGAGGACGATGTGTTGTTCAAGTGTGGAGAGGGTTGCATGTTTTGCTTTTAATGTGAATTTTGCATATTATATAATAGTTGTTAGGTTGCATTTTATTAATCGTGTGAATGTGTCAATGGCTTAGATGGATTGAAATTGATTTAATTTTGAACATGGTCTATTAGGTTTTGAAGAATCATTAACTCGCAAAATTAGTGATTTGGGTTCTTTGGCTAAATAGGCAGTTTAATTAGGATTTAGTGTTAAGTTATAGCCCTCTAAATTGTCACATTCATTTATAATTTGAGGTCTTTCGATTAAAGTAGCTCTGCTAGTATTTTTTCATGAGAACGAGTAGCTTAAACAACAAGGTAGGCAATAAAAAAATTATGTTTGTTAATTTTAAATAAGTTACTATTCCACTAGCCTTCAAGTTATTAATATAGCTAGTAGCCAGCTGAGAACGTGATTTAGTTGAGTAAATTGATTGATTTGCATCACAAATGTGTGCCTCTACGTTAAAAAGCTATAATGATGTTTCAACAAAACAGCTTAATAAAAAAAATGACTTAGTCAAGTAACCAGATTGACATTCATCACCAATGTTTTCCTCCAAGTAAAAGACTAGGTCCATTTTCATAAAAAAGTAAATAAAAATGTTTCTAATAAAAACCTACTAAACTTGTAATAGCTTAACTTTTCATTAAAACGACAGAGTTTGAATGACCAAAGAATGATTAATATGTGTATGCAATTGAAAAGGGTTAATAGTTTAACACTCGGATCTAGATTAATATTTATATTTAGTTCAAAGCCCCTAAACGTGAATTTTGTTTATTAGATATTTGATATAACTTGAATGATTGTGTTTGAAAATAAATTTATTTCATGAAGTTGAAGCTATTGTCTCATTACTACATTGTGTGTTGTGTGTTTTTTATGCTTGTTGTTTTGTTTTCTTGAGGACAAGCAAACATTTAAGTGTGAGGATGTTGATAAGTATGAATTGCATCATGTTTTAGGGCTTAGTTTAATATGTATTTAATTTTTAATTCAATCGTTTAGTATGTGTTTATGTTAGAATTGTGTTAGTTTATGAATTATTTATGTTTTATGCGTTTTATGGGTTAGTTCAAGTCTTTGAGCTTAATTATTATATTTTTGAGGTACCTTGATGTGCTTGTTAGTGTTTCAGGGTCAACATCGAAGAATGGAGAAGTTCTGGAGACACTCGGCCTGAAATAATGACCTACAATCATAGCACAATAAGCCACGTTTGTGACAGAAGCCCAAGATATGGCCCACGATCGTGACCTGCATGTCACGACCGTGACAGAAGAGAAATGTCGCCATTTCACTCGAATTAAAATCTGTAATGGAAAACAGTCTTTTTGGTTTTCTAACTGGTCTGATTATAGTATTCTTGCGAACTATGTGGATCATACTCCGAAAGATATAACCTTTAATCAGGTATTCAACGAAGGACAATGACGTGTTGATATTACGGCTGGGCTACTCGACAACATCATTGCAAAAATTCTTTCACTCTCTTTCAAGTTAGATGAGGAGCATGACTTGTGGATTTGGTCATTGAATGCATCGGGAAATTTCTCAATATCATCTACTTATCATTTCATGAGAAGGCCACACAGGATGCAACCCGATTTACATTTCATCTGGCGTAAACAAATTCCTTCAAAAATGTCTTTCTTCAAGTGGAAACTTTTCAATGGATTGCTTTCTTTATCGAATGTTCTCATGAGGATGAGTTTCAGTATACATTCCAAATGTTCTTTTTGTTCCTCAATTGAAGATATTTCTTGTTTTCTTTGGTTGTTCTTTTTCACGGGAAATCTGGAATTTTTTCATTACCAGGTTAAACATGCATTTCATGGTTCCATCAAACTTATAGGATTGGATCAAACTAATGTTGCACTATGACAGAAAAATTTGCTGCCCAACAACTTAGAATTCTTCTGGTAAGTTTTATTTGCTAGGGACTTTGGAAAGCACATAATAAATGTGGATGGATCATTGCTTGATAATGCAGGCATCCTAAGTATTGGTTTTATTATTTGAAATGATAATGGTGGCCCGAGTTTAGCTGGGACAAAAAACATTGGAATAGCCACGAGTCTTCAGGCTAAATTTCTTGCAGCAAAGGAAGGACTCCATCCTTGTGTTTCTATTCAGTTATCTAAGATCATTTTAGAATCTGATTCCTTACGAATGGTTAACATCTTGAATGGTAAAAGTTTGTGTCCATGGAAAATTTAGGAGATTCTTGAAGAAATAAAGAATCTTATGTTCGGTATTGAAGTGGTGATTCAACACACATACAGGGAAGCTAACACTTTAGCTGATGCTCTCTCTAAAATGGCAAGCTCTTCACTAGATCCTAAGCATTTTTGTATGGAAAAGGATTTACCACTCTACATACGCGGTCTCATAACTTGAGATCAAAATAGCTTTCCTTATGTTAGATTTATTTTTGCTTGGTTTTAAATTATTGCATAATCTCACTAATCACACACAGAATTCGCAAGATGCTATGGTTAATGACGGCATCCTTTCTCTCAATTCCGAGAGGTAAGGTTTGTCCCCTCTCATCTTGTAATTTTTCTAATTTATTAATAAAAGGGTAACTAAGCCCACCAGGCACACAATGCATGTTTGCTAAAAAAAAAAGGAAAGAAACGCTTTTAAATCTTGATCTGAAAATTCTGGAAAATTATAGTTGATCTTGATGTCTCCACTTTGATCCCTTTGTTTCTAATATGCAACCCTTTTTGGTTTTTTCCTTTGCTTTAAATACATCTTAAGGCCTTTAGGTCTCCTTTTAAGGTTTCCACACCTGTTTTGGTTCCAAAAATAATCCCGAGACATCAAGAATAGAAAATGTGTACTAGAAAAGTTGTGCATGATCATGCATCTATCCATGCTTTCTATCACGATCATAATTATGCATGGATGCATGAAGTAAAAATAAAATATCAACATCAGTTTAAGACCTGGTGCAAATTTTACAAACCAATTAATTTGTAAAAAATCGGTGGAGGAACATAATAAAGAAAGACATGGAAAAAATATTTTTAAAACTATTTACTCTTCTATTCTATCAAACTATTTACTTCAAGAGCACGGTTAACTCAACAAACTTATAAACCTCAGAAGTATCCATAAAAAACTAGCAATCCTTTCCAAAAGACGCTATATATTCCTTCAAAGTGAACTGACCTGATACTAACCCAATTGCCAAGGCACTGTGAATTAAGATCTCAATCGTCTTGGCAATTAAACTCAAGCCCGGCTCAAAGTCAAGTCATTTTTTTTAATCTCAAACTTTGAACCAAACTCACACTCAAACTCCTCAATCCAACTAAGCAGGAAATTCAAAAGTTTCACATAAAATGTTATTTTTAATAAAATGATATTATTTTTAAATTAAAAATTTGAAAGAAATTTAATCAAACTTCAAACTGAGTTCCAAGTCTTTCAAGCTTCACACCATACTCAAAACACAATTTTGCGCCAAACTCAAGCTTGGGAGTTCAGTCCAGCCCATTGCCACCTCAAATTTTTCGGTGCAATACTCTCATTCAAAATGTATTCTATTGGGTACAAGGTAACAGTCTCTAATGTCTGACAAATTTACATATACATGACAAAATCTTCATGTTCCTTTACAGCATTTTCAGCAGGGGATCATCCTCGTTATTAGGATTCTCAAGTGCCATTATGTGTTTCTTGAATGAAACTGCAGCTTCTTCTCTCTTCTCAAACTCTCCCAATTTGTCATATGTGACTGACATCAAATAGAAAGCTTCGGCTGCTAAGTCATGATACTGTCCAAATATGCAACGCCATCTTGTCAATAATGATTAGCTTTACTTAAGACTTACCGATATAGATATAAAACAAAAAAGAGAGTTTTTGTTCAATGAAACAAAGGAGCAATTAAATTCTAATTCTATAATGTTGAATAAACTAAAAATAAAAAATTCCATTGATAATTTGACATAATTCCTATGCTTAATGAATAACTTGACATATGCTTAATGAATGACTTGAACTTTTTAGGATCATTATTCAAAAAAAAGGGATGACCTAAGAACTTGTAAATATAAAAATAATAACTAAAACTTAAAAGAAAAAGTAATAACCAACTTATCGGTTAGCATACAAGTATTCTTATAATAGGCTATAACCGAAAATATTGTTTTTTGTTACACCTGAATGTAAGCTTCCAGAATTTATAGTAGAGAAATTCCGAGTTAGCTTACCTCTAAAACTTGTAGTTTGTCTGAAGCTTGCTTCAAAGGATCTAGCACAACCTCGGGGTCTTCAAAAACTACATATAAAATTGAGCATATATAACAATGCAATCATTGTCCAACATCAGACTCTAAAGTGCTTGAAACAAAATTGGACCAAGAAAAGATAGACTTGTGGTGTCAAAACAAACATAAGAATAGAGAAGTTTCGTTTCAAAACATAGTAACAATCTGTGAAGGTCCAAACGTAAGGTCATAACGTTAAGCAAGGAAGTTCAAGCTGCCTACAGAAACAGTGACAGAAGAAAACTCAAAATAAGTTGAACTGAATGCACAATAAAAAATAATTTTAGTTTTACTTATTAGAAAAAGAAAGTGTTTTTAATTTAGTTTGTCGTTGATTTATGATCTAAGTAGGGAATAATAACAAGAATCCTTATTAGAGTAACATTCGACATCTATTTGGGTATTTTGAGTTACATATTTAAGGAGGATTAGGATTAGGAGGACAAATTATATAGATAGCACTGAATGCTTCAATATGAGGGAGGGAGAGATTATACAGGTTAAGAATTTGTGAAAGTTTGATGCCTTCTTATTTAAGAATGATTCTTAAATTCTAGGAGTGATTCCTAGACAGTAATTGTGATGTCTAGTCTTTCATAAACCCCAGATGTGATTAATAGGGCTTTCATGTCTATTTCGTAACTATTTTTATGTTTTCTTCTTCATTGACACAGATATTCATGTCTATTATATGTTGCCTAGTTCTTACCATTTTAGCATACATTAGTGTTCTTATTTCAATTTTTAAGTTTTCCTTGATCCGTCCTACATCACGAACTCCCTCATTGCAAACGAAAATTGCATCACATAATATAAGCATATATCTACTAACAATACAAAGAAAGTTATATAATGGGTTTAAGAAAGACCTGAGTAGCTTGGATCTGACAGATAGCATTTTGCTTCAGTGATCTGAGCCCTAGCACAGAGCTCCAATCCCCCATGACCAAGAACCATGGGAAGAGCCCCATGTATTAGCATTAAAGCCCTCTTTGCATGGTTAGATCCTATCGAGAGCCACAACTCCGCCAATGTGACATTGGCTGATGCCTTGAGAAGATCCAAGTTAAATGTCTGGCAGAATGATAGGCTTGCCAGTGCATATGGAATGCCCATCACAGCATTACCTGATTTCTGGAAACAAACACAATAGTTTTACCATAATAATTATATACAAACGTACTCAGATAAAATGTATTGCATATTAAAAAAAGTTATCAGGCATACATCTAAGGAATATCCGTTTGTGGAAAACCAATAAGATAAATCTAAGAAAGTTAACCAGCATTACATGCCTGACCTAATTACAACTTGTATCGGAGTTATCTAATTGAGCAAGCCCTATGTTATCTATAAATTCAGACAAAGGCGATGTTCTGAAAGTTGGACCAGAGTAGCATAGGGATAATATTGTATAAGTCAAATCATATTCAACTAGAATTAAAATGTTTTTCATAAATTACAATAACAATATAACTAAAAACAGATTTTCCGTCAAGGAAAGACATGGGTGTGTCACAGATCAGCTGCTACTGCAGAGGGATGCCACACGGACTTGGGGATCAGCTATTGCTACACTAGCGAGCAACACAGGCTTGTCTAGTAGGGGACAATTAAGGAATGCTCTTGTATCAAGTCTGCTTCCCTATAGGGTTGTGGAGCTGATGGATTCTGCTTCTCCTTGACACGCCAGTGTCATGCACTCATGTCTCTCCTCAACACACAAAATGCACTTTTTGTTTAGGCTTATTATTAGTTGTTCTTAAGAGCTTCCTCTGCACTCCAGCTCTGCCTGCATTAACTTTGTATTCACCTCTTGGAGTCTTATTACTTCATTTAATTTTTTTAAAAAAAAAGTCAAATTTTTAAAAAGATAAAAATCAAGGCCCTATGGTTTTTAGAATTTTCAGTTAAGTCCATTAAAAACAAAACTGTCAACTTCATGAGAAGTTTTAGAACCTGAGAATTTCTTCCCCAACTGTAATCTAGACGGTAATTCTATAAGGATAGTGCCATAGTAGTGTTTTGACAATACTGATAAAAATTATATACATAACAAAGTTAATAATCTTGTTCCAAGTCAAATTAACTGAAAACTAGGCAACAACGGGCCCAAAGCTAAAATAGAACCATAGATACTTTTGTAAACACTTACCAACCACTGGGGATTGTGGCATGGTTAATCTGATTTCAGTAAGGGATAAAAAACATTTATCGTGCAACATAATCCAATGCTTACAATCAAACAAAATAGCAAGCTCCTTTTCATCAAGTTATATATTCTGTTACAAATTATGTAAGATGGTTGTTTTACCTTGTGGATTTCAGCAAGAAGAAGAAGAATAGAAGCATTTTCGACCTGCATATTAAGCTTATAACACATGCAGAAGAGAGAATGTGCAACAGCCACTGCCTGTAAAGAAGTTTTATCTCAGTTGAAGAATTGAGAGAAAGAATCCTCAGAATCGTTTAAAAAGGCAAAAACATTTGGATAGTACAGACAACCCCAATTATTCAAAAGAAGGCTAACTAAACATGCAGACAAGAAACATTGTTGACCATCTTTCAACAATGACATTAAGATGAAAGCTTTATTTTGTATAGAAAATGAGAACAAAATCAGTGAAAGCATTTATCGAAAATATGTAAACCTGTCTGAACTCATTTGCGGCAAGTAAGGTACGAGCATGGCGAAAGCTTGCCTCTATCTTCAGTGACATGTCAACATCATGAACAGATGATGCTAAAACTCCAAGCTCATCACATATTTGTTGTGCTAACTTCAAACATCCTCTGAATAATCATGATATAAGCTAGACTTTCAAGTATGAAAATGAAACTGAACTTGAAATAAAATAAAATATCAGTCAAAAAGATTTAAAAGCTGATAATCTCACCTATGCAAAGCATGCTCATGTAGCAGCTGCAGTTTCACTGGCAATATTACTGATCTTGAGACAGATATAAACTTCTCTTCTGCTATTCTAAGAGCGGAAAAGGCTTCTAAAGATAGAACAAGAAAAGGGTTAGAAATAGAACTAATATAATGAACATGTTTCAGAATATGTAATTTTCAAAAGCTTGAAGGAAAGTAAATTGCAGGTGTTCTGGCATCCAATCGAACCTTTGTATCCCTGAAATAATGCTAAATGTTGGATGAGCTTTGCATGTGCTAATGCTGCATCGGATGAACTTGAAAACAAGACATATTGAAGCTCACAATTAACAACCAAACAGATTAAAACAAAAGGGAAGAACAATTTTGCAAGCAGATGTTTTGACAAGCTAAAATTTCCTTGTTCAAAGAAACATTGTAATAACATTTTCTTATACTTCAGTTAAAAATCACCTTGAAGTATCAGCAAAGCAAGTTGCATAGACCAATGCATTGATTCGAGCAAGTGGGGCACTGTTGTGAAGAAAGAAGACCGGTAACAAAACAATTTTAAAAGCAGTCAAAAAGTCCACTATTCGCTATAGAATAACAATTTTAGTTCACATTCTCAGGATTATAAAAACAAACTAAAACAAATGTTCATGTATGTAAAGGCAACAACAACAAAGACCATCCTGGTGGTGACTACCTATGCATATCATAGAGTATGCAATATTGCCATAATCAATATAGAATAAAGCAATATAAAACTGCAAATATGACTTGTCACTCACATAAAAACTAGATGGCCATGCCTTAAAACTTGAACCCCAAAATTGGATGGTCCAAGTTCATATACGAATCAGGCATGGGTGTGAACAATGAAGTAGAGACGCAACTGTCTTGTGTGACAGATAAATTTCATTAGTAAAGTGGGACTCTGTGCTCTAACTCCATGCAATTTAAAGAGTCCTACAAGGAGAAAAATAGAGGGGTACAAGGAGAAAAATGGAGGCGTACTAATGTAGAGATGGGATAAATCAGCAAATTTTACCAAACTAGGGCTAGAACAAGCTTTATCGAGGCTAGAACAATTATATAAGAAAAACCTCCATTAATAAAAGTCTAGAGTACAAAGGCTGCTGTATTTCTCAAATAGAACCCCATTTATCCTAGATTTATGAGAAAACTTATCTGTAATAAGAAGACATCCAAGTCCAACCTAAACAAAAATTTTATAAAGACTAGTTAAATAAGAAAATAAAAAAATGAAAATCGAATATGCTCCTCAATCAGGTACCAAAAACTACCAGAAGGAGAAACCGACAGAAAAAGAGCATTAAAAGGGAAGAGAAATGGAAGAACAAATGATGGTATCTGCCAGAATCCAGGCAGCAATGAGGTCCCAAGTTCACCTGCCATACATCTCCCAAGCAGTGGCACGGAGCAAGTATGAAGAACCTATTAATTGCAAAACTGACTTGGGAAGTGAACTTGGCTGTGCACAGAACTGGAGAGCACTACATTTGGTTCCAGGTCCACTCTCCAGGGACAACAATAATGAACCTGTTGGCTTTGAAAAGCTGCTAAGCCATGAGGTACTGAATGCACCGTCAGTCATCATTGTAGAGCTTTCAGAGCCAAATTCGCTAATCAAATTTGAACATAATCTTATCTCCTGTCACCATATGCAGCAGAGAAAACAGAGGTTTCAAACAAAACAATTAGGAACTTCAACCAAAACTTTCATATGTATGGAACAATTAAAAGTGGTCAATTACCTTGCAAACACTGATTGGACATGTTCTAAGCTTCATTGAAGCTTTGGGGCCAAATGATAAGGGAGGTCTTTGGACATGCTGGAAAAGATAATACAGCAAACTAATAAATTGTGATGGTTTAAAGATAACAAATCCTCACAGAAAAATCTATATCTGTCCCTTGCCTGATCAAAAAGAACCAGAATGATTTGCACAGCAGTACTTAAGTTAGAACTAAACCATTACTTCCTCAATATGAACCAAATAAACGGTTGCAGTGACTTTGTAACTCATGCTCAGTGAAAATATGAACCCAAAGAATTAGAAGCTATCATAGGGAGATATCAAGGAAAAAAAAAGGTGAAGTGGTGAAAATAACTACTGGTCAGTTTCTTGCATAAGGAGAGTGCAAAAAATAGAACCCAACTACTTTAATATAAATAGAAAGAAAGTGAATTCCAAAGTTATCAACTGATGTTGCATATACTAAAAAAAGTACAGATATATCATTGACAGACAATGACTCGAAACTAGCACCATGAAAAATTCACATCAAACAGAAGATCCAGAACAACCCAGCAATAGAAAGAACTCCTAAAAACCAGGATACTATAAAAGCAAGGGTACGTCCAGTGTAACAATAGTCCGGATTTCATTCCTCGGAGAACAGTTTTCATCAGTCCATGCCTCTTGAGCTTCACCAAAAACTTTAGAACCAACTTTACACACATGTAGAAAGTAAAGATTCCTAAAACCTGTGAGATAATAGTTGATATATTGCTCCAAATGGCTCTTTTCTTCAGGTGTCCAAAAACTCTTAACAATGCAATTAAAGGTCAATAAGACTGAGCTACTAATTTTGTGTCACCTCCTAAGAAAGTGAGACAAAAGGTAACTTATATATGTATTCATGGACTAGTCATATGATTCCCTACCACTTGTTTTGAAGATTCTGTACAGAACTTGACCATACTGAGCTACCCAAACAAGAGTCCACTGAGTCTCATCCTTACCATTAGATCAAATTTTGCAATAGCAAGATGATTGGAGGCAACCAGTCTTTTCAATCTCAAATTGTCCGCTCTCTTCAGAGATCCTCTCAGGAGGACAAACAATTGTTGCTTAACAGAAAGTGAAGTGCTGACATTGGACATAGGAGAGTAGGAATTTCCAAGTATTCTTGCTGTACTTGAGCCACTGATTTCAGACAGCAAGTTACAAATAGCCGCTAAAGTATAAGCAAGGCAGCTCTCGTTACTTTGCTGCAAAACTCAAGATAATCAGGAACTCTAGCATGCAGATAAAGGAAAAGGAATAATCCAAGCGGCCGGAAACTCATAAACAATATTTTCATAAAACAAACTACTCACTATTGTCTTTCACTATGCAATTTTAACGAAGTTAATCAGTTCAAAATGCAACCATTCTTCTTTGACAATTATACGCATGAGCTCACATAATCACAAAGTTTTTTTTTTTTTGAGCGGGGCCAGCGGGCAGTATAAGAAGTGGAGCCCACTAGTTTAAAATGAGAGAATGTCATCCATCCAGAAAATAATATAAGTGAATGGAGATCATGTCTAACTAGTTTCAAAATCAAAGAATGTGATCATCAAAAGAATAATAGAAGTAAAATGATCGTGTCTAATTAAACTCTGGGCATTCAGAATTTTTTACCAAGTACCAATTGAGGCCATGGCCTCTCTGAAAGTAAACGTGCAGGAACTCATTAGTATGCAATGTCATTGAATTTTCATAGGGAAAAAACATAATATATTTAGGTCAATCGTGTAGTCGTTATCATCCCACTTACACCCTAAGATTTACACTCTTAATGCAGAAGATGTTGGTTTCAAATTGAATACACATACAAGGATAATGTGAGATTTAGTTCTACAAAAGGTAAGGAACAAAAACTAAGGAAAATACCTGGTGAGAAACGCGAACTGCTTCAATTAAAGCCTGGAACAAATAAGCAAATTACTAAAAATAGATTGAAACTAGCAGTGCAAATATGTTTAATATCAATTTCTCTCGCTCTCTTTTTGAGAGAAAAGGCTTAAATCAGACTTGAAGACAGAAGGCAAACCTCTCCCAAATGAAACAGGAGCTACACCAGCTTGTCAAGACATCTTTTCTAGGACATTAAGCTAGCGGCCAAACTAGATTTCTAATGTCTATACGGCTACTTCCTCTCATGTAATCAATTTTTTTTTTGAAAAAGATATGTCCTCCTTATGCCTACCTCCAAAGCTTGCTTAGGATGTCCAAAGTGGAAGTGCATCATTCCCAAACATAGCAAAGCAATTTCATATCTTTCAGCGCTTCGATGTGTAGAAGATAAAGGAAATTCAAGTCCCTCTGTCCCTGCACTTTTAAAATGAAATTTATTAAATAAGTCAACTTTTCAGCAAAGTGCAAGATGGGTTGATCTGAGATTGCCAATATTAACGTGTAACCCATTTCACTCAAATTACTTTTCAAGTCCTTAGAGTTGTAGTCAACTTTAACTTTGACTCTAAGAATCATCAGCCAGTTTAATTACAGCCATATAAAGCATCACTTTGCTTAGTTGATCCTTACATCAACCTCTCCCAATCTCATCTTCTGCACCATCTTTGACAACACTTAAAATCTTTTTAAAAGGCCTTCATTACTATGATGCAAAAGAGCTTAGAGTTTATAAAAGAAATTTTGGTCGATCACTAAACCACAAACTTTAATTTGGTGGAACAAAGAGCAGGAGTTGATGTGATAGCAAAGGCAAACAAGGACTAAAATTACTTGAAGATAGATTTTCCTTATTAGACAGGGCATGCCAGTGTTTATGCACTTTTAATAGGAAATAATTATATAGAGTATTTTAAGGGATAGTTATTTGATTGGTTGGTTATATATTTATGTATATCTTAGAATTAGTTACATGATTGCGTATATCCCTAATTTCTACGAGATATTATGAGGATCCTTTCCTGTATATATTTCCTTGTAAACTATTCAAGAAATACTGAATAGAATTATTCGGCTTTTCATGGTATCAAAGTTGTCGGCTCTTCCTTAAGAAACTTCAAGGAAAAGTAATTGCCAAAACCTAGTCAAAAAGCCATGTCAAAAACCATTGTAACCAGTCTTCCATCTAACGCTACCAGTGATGTCCCTCCATTAGGCAACACTATTGTAACTCTCACAGGGGGACTAGCAAACTATTCAGGCAACCTACCATCTGAATGGGAAGAATTATTTAAAGTGGTCCCAGCTTGTTTGGACATTCCTAAAAGGAAAAGGCAAGTTGAGCCATTTGTTGGGGACTAGACCAGCCAAAACTGATCCTAAGTTCAAAGCATGGGATGAGCAAAATTCCATGGTTACGTCATGGCTATGGAACCCAATGAATCCTAAAATAAGTGACACTTGTATGTTTGAGAGGCAATTCAACAAACTTACACCAAGGTTAATGAAGCTTCTCGAGTTTATGAGATCAAAACTCAAATTTCAGCAACCAAGCAAGGGACTGGCTAATGACTAAGTATGCAAGTCTCTTGCAAAATCTATGACAGGAATTAGACCTTTATGAATGCATCAAAATGCAATGCGCAAAAGATGCTAGAATGCTGATGCAATATATGGAAACATATTGAATATACAAATTTCTTGCTCGTCTCAATGTAGAATTCAATGTTGTGAGAGTCCAAATTTTGGGAAGAGATGATCTTCCACCTTTGAGTGAGGCCACTGCTATGAATAGAACTGAAGAAGGAAGAAGAAGTGTGATGCTGGAAACACATCCAGCAATTACTAAAGGATCTGCCCTAATAGCTAAATTCACAATTTGAAGGAGTTAAGTGCTACACAGGCCGCATAAGGCAGTAAGCAATCTCCTTTAACCATGTCGTCCAGTAAAAACACTCTATATTGCACATACTATAAGAAACACAGCCACACAAGGGAGCAGTGCTAGAAACTAAATGGTAAGCCAATACTTAAGGAAAAAGTGAAGGGAAACAAGCACATATGGCGAGCTCACATATGGAGGGTACAAAAGTAATTCAGAGTGGAGCTCGGGAAGTAGATATTGAAAAGTTAAAGACCCTCTTGGATACACTTGAGAAACCATCACATACAGGTACAAGTTCATGTTCACTGGCCTTTTCAAATATTTCCTACATCTCTTATATTTCTAATGCCTTGGAAAATAAATCTTCAACCATATAGATACTCAGAAGCCACTAATCACATAACACATTCCTATAAACAATTTATCTCCTATATACCTTCCTTTAGCCATAATAACTATAGCTAATGGATCTGTTGTCACTGTAGCTGGAAAAGGAGATATTCAGTTAAATGACACTCTTATCCTAAAAGATGTCCTCCATGTTCCTAAATTATTTGTTAACCTAATTTCAGAAAGAAAAAAAAACTCACCAAAGACTAATGCCAAGCTATTTCTTCTCCTTCCTCTTGCGTATTTCAGGAGCAGGGCATGCAGGGGATGATTGGACATGCTAGTGAGAGGAATGGCCTTTACTACCTATAGTTCAACGTCAGTCATGTCCAGGAAAGAAAAATATGGCTTTATCATCGTTGTTTAGTACATCCTTGTTTTCATATATTACAGCCATTGTTTCCATCTTTTTTTAATAAAATAGATGTTGAGTCTTTCCATTGTGATTGATGTGAATTTGCAAAGCACAAAGGTGCAATTTTTACAATCAGTAAAAGAAGTCATTCCCCTTTTTCTCTTATTCATAATGATGTTTGGAGCCCTTCTCCCATTTCTAATGTTTCTAGGGCAAAGTGGTTCATATCTTTTATTGACGATTATACAAAAGTCACTGGGATCTATTTGTTGAAACACATGTAAGATGTTAGCACTCTTTTTCCAAATTTTTATAACATGATCAAAACTCAGGTTGATTCACAAATCAAAAGATTTCGTTTTTGCAATGCCAAAGATTATTTCAGTCAAACTCCGTCAAATTTCTTTCATGAAAAAGGGATCATTCATGAACCCTCTTGTGATAATACTCCTCAATAAAATGAAGTTGCATAACAGAAAAATGGTCATTTGTTGACCATCACAAGGGCACTGCTCTTTTATAAATATGTTCCCAAAAATTTTTTGGGGAAGTTATCCAACTTCTGCATACTTATATAATAGGTCACCAAAATAGAGGGAAACTTAATCCTCGTGCTCTCAAATGTGTTTTTGTTGGCTACTCTTCCACCAAAAAGGTATACAAGTGTTTCCACCCCCCAAACTCAAAAATTTTTTGTATCCGCTAATGTTACTTTTAACGAAACAAGATCTTTCTTTATTCACCTATCTTTAGGGAGAGAATTTGAATGAAGATAATTTTTCTTAATTTTCACACTCAAATAGAGTATGAATATAATTTTTCTTGATTTTCCCACTCAAATAGAGGCTGAACCATATGCATCAAACAAGTCTATTGAACCTAAGGAAGTTAAAGAAGCTCTAAAGGCAGAAAATCAAAGTAAAACCCCTTGACAAATGCAGGTTTACACCAGGAAGAGACCTATTGCATGTCCAAACCCCTGCACAAGCCACTATTCCGGCATTCCAAACAGATATGGAAACAATTGAACCTACCAAGAGCTCATCCAAACCTGATCCACCAATTGATGACAAGCCTAACCTTGACCCACAAGTTGAACCCAATGATTTAGACCTGCCCATTCCCTCACAAAAGGTACTAGAACCTGCACACAACACCCATTATATTTGTTCATGACATATCAAAGTTGGTCCGAGAAACACCAAACTTTTCTAAAAAATCTCCATACCATTCCCATTCCAAAAGTATGACCAAGGCACTAAAGTGGAGAAGTGCTATGAAAAGTGAGATGGATGCATTACAAAAAAAATAAAACTTAGGAGTTAGTGGAACTACCCAAGGATAAAAAATTGGTTGGATGCAAGTGGGTATTCACACTGAATTATAGATCTAATGGGACCGTTAAAATATATAAGGACAGCTTGGTTGCCAAAGGTTAAACTCAACTTACGAGAGATTACCAAGAAACATTTGCAATAGTAGCATAAATGAATACTGCCAAGATTTTATTGTCACTAGCTATCAACTTTGGTTGAAACCTACAGCAATATGATGTTAAAAACACCTTCCTCTATGAAGGACTAAAAAAAGAAATATACACAAAGTTCCACCCGGCTTTGAATCTCAAAAGGGAATGGTGTGCAAATTAAAAAAGGCCCTTTATGGACTAAAATAATCACCAAGAGCATGGTTTGGACGATTCACAAAGGTTACGATAGGGATTCAAGTATAAGCAAATCCATGGAGACCATTCCCTATTTATCAAGCACTCAAAGACAGGGAGGGTAACAATGTTATTGGTGTATCGGAAACAATGAAGAAGAGATGTTGATGTTGAAGAAAAAATTATTACAAGAATTTGATATTAAGGAGTAGGGAAAGTTGAAATATTTTCTAGGAAATGAGGCTGCACATTCAAGGCAAAGCATATTCATTTCACAACAAAAATATGTGTTGAATTTGTTAAAAGAGACAGGAAGGCCATGATGCAAGCCAACGCTACTCCAATTGACTTCAATCACAGTTTAAGTGATGCACCACAAGACAAGCAATAGACAAGGGAGCCAATCAAAGGTTGGTTGAAAATCAGTATACTTAACACATACAAGACCAGACCTTATCTTTGCAGTAAGTATGGTAAGCCAATTTATACATAAACACAAAGACGTACAACTCAAGGCAGTATACAGAATTCTGCGGTATCTAAAAGATAGTCCAAGAAGAGGAATTTTATTTAAAAGACACAAAAGATTATGCTAGAAGCCTACACAGAGGCAAATTATGCAAGCTCCTTAGTGGATAAAAGATCAACTTCAGGATATTGTGTTTTTGAAAAAAGAAATCTTGTTTCATGGAAGAGCAAATAACAAAAATGTTGTGTCAAGATCAAGTGCAGAATCAAAATTCAGGACCACAGCATTAAGAGTTTGTGAGTTGCTTTGCTTAAAAATAGTTATTGATGACTTAAAAATTAAATGGGAAGGTCCAGTGAAATTATATTGTGAAAATAAGTCTGCAATCAGCATTGCACATAACCCTGTTCAGCATGATCAAACTAAACATATGGAGGTTTACAAACATTTTATAAAAGAGAAATTGGACGTATGCATGCCCTTACAACCTTTGAAGACTTTATTAGCAAGTCTGGAATTAAAGATATTCATTCACCACCTCAAGTGGGAGTATTGATGTTTATACACTTTTAATAGGAAATGGGATAGTTATTTGATTGGTTGGCTGTATGTTTATGTATATCTTAGAATTAGTTGCATGATTGTGTATATCCCTAATTTCTAGGAGATATTCTAGGGATCCTTCAAATATATATCTCCTTGTAATATATTCAAGAAAAAATAAATAGAATTATTCAACTTTTCAAAGCATAAAAATAAGTTAGATATATTGTTCTAATTAATTCAGAACTTAAAATTACTTGAAATAAAAATCCTTATTAGAGTAGGATCTATTTCTATTTGGATATTATAATTAGGAATCCTTTACTACTAGGATAAGGGTTCTAATAACTTCTCTCTAAATGCAATTCTTAAGCTTTAGGAGTATCCTAGTTCCCTACCCTCCATTGCTTGTTTTCCTCACTAAAATTCCAACACTTCTAGCCTGAATTTCCAGCAACCAAAACCTAATTTCCAATCATATAACCTAAAATTCCAGCTACCTAAAGGATATTTTGAGTCTACAATTCTAACAACTAGACTTTATTAGTTTGTGAGTTCTATCTAGTAGTTTTATCTATCAGGTGTTAATCATGACATAGGAGTTAGGAGTTAGCTTTAATTTTGGTTCTACATTAGTACACCCCTTTCATCATCAAAGGCAGATTCTGTGCCTTTTGTACAGCCATGAATTTGAAAATCTTTCCTTAGTAGGATATATTAGCCGTAGATACATATGTATACGGTAGTTTATATATTTAAGGTCTAAAATTTAGCTTGCACTTTGTATATATTGAGAATTTTCCATCAAGAAACGACATATTTTTCTAGCCAAAAGTTCTTTAAATAGTCAAGTTTGATATCTCTTCATTCGTCCTAAACCATACTAGCTTGATAAGATAATTTGATTCAACCACTTCTTATGCTACAGATTCTCCAAGAGTAGATCTGATTTTTCATTTTCACTTGATCCACTTCTCTTAATTTGATCACAAGAAATCCTTAAACCCTATCTCAGCATGATAACAAGTAGATAACACTTCACAAGTGGACCAACTTCTTTCTTGCCTCATTTCCTTGATCATGTCCTTTCCTATATGAGCTTTTCTCCTTTCAAGGAAGCATAAGATATGTGAAATACACAAAGTTCAATAAAATTGAAGAAAACATTGAAAAATAAGGAGACAAGAAAAACAGATAAAGCTTTCCTTAAACCAAGGAAACACTAAAATAAATTCCTTTTCGCAATCAACAACTATCAACCAAATGGAGAGTTAAAATTATTAAATTTTACAGAACATCAAGGATGAGAAACAGACAATGTGAAGTAGCATAATTGCAGTAAGTTACAAATTAGACAGCATGGCATAATGTGTCAACTACCTGTAATCGAAGTAGCGGTGAAGGTTCTCCAAAGCAGAAAAATAATCATCATGATGTAGATCATTTAAGTAGGCTAAATAATGAACCTGGAGAAAGATGCAGCAAAGATACAAATATTAAAAACTAGAAATTACTAAGAAGTTCCCTTGAACATTGATACACATGCTTACACGATGTAGCTCAGGAGCCAATCTTTTGATCTGTCCTAGAATAAGTTCAAAAGCATTTGAATTGAAAGCACTTCCATGCCTGTCATAAGGAAAAAAAAAATGTATACACTCCTTTAAGCACAGCTACATTATGACAAGGAACAAGATCCCAAGCAAGGTTTTAAATTACATATTGCATGCTATAATACACTTGAACTTTATTATGACAACTGCAGACAATGCAAACGTAATTGCGATAAATTGCAATAAAAGAGCCAACTACAACTACAATATTGCAATTCCAATTGTAGCTGCATTCCACAATTAAAACACTATGAAAAGTCAATATAGTAGCTTACTTTTCAATAACATCTATTTGGTCCATTAAGTAACCTTGTACTTGCCAACTTGTTCGCAAGAATGTCTCACTGCAAGTATCAACATCTCCTAGAGCAATTCTTGGGGGATGTAAAGATGCAGATGTGTCTCTACCTCTTCCACTTTGCTTAGATCTTGACTCAGATATGACCTCAATATCTGCAAAAACAATAAGTGCAATGTGTTAATCTCATAATAATGACCTTGCAATATGCAACAACAGAAAGTAAATCTAAACGAAGTGCATATCACAAACATTTAAGTTCAAAAACCCTTAAAAACAAAAAGCATTTGGGGTGAAAAAGATACAACTCATACAAAATAATAAATGCCAATGTGGAAGGGGCCATATTATTAAATAAGTTAAAAATGATAAGACTTAGTCTAGTTGTGAGCCAACTGTGATACAAAAAATGAATGTTCGAACATCTTTCAAAGATAAAGGACATCAATGAGATCAAGCATTCACATTAGCTGAACTTATGCAAACTTCAAAAAGAAGGGAAACATAATCATCAAGATCTATTTCCAAAGGAGTTTCACCTTGAGCATACACATT
Organism: Erythroxylum minutifolium; assembly: GCA_027123815.1. Taxonomy (NCBI): domain Eukaryota; kingdom Viridiplantae; phylum Streptophyta; class Magnoliopsida; order Malpighiales; family Erythroxylaceae; genus Erythroxylum; species Erythroxylum minutifolium. The sequence goes on along the minus strand of JAOTJB010000007.1, from coordinate 5,369,762 downwards.
ATCATAATTCTATGACATCTATTCCTACCTCACTTACTAAAGTGATCATACCTTCAACCAATGATGAAAATGCCCTGGGCACATGAAGGTGAAAAGGGATTTCTTCACCACCACGCATTTTAGCTTCAATTTCTTCATTAACTTTGTCAAAAACTAGAGTCTCTAGATCCATATTCTCATATTCTGACAGTGCTTCCAAATCATTAGTAGAAGAATTTGAACAACCCAACTCATAACGCAGGCAACTTGATAGGGCCTCTTTAGAATAGAGCCCTATATTTGTTAAAAGGTGGCAGGTACCCTGAATGAAACTCAAAAATTAACAAAACTCAAGATTCCAGGAAATCCAGGTTTTAAAACAAGAAGTAAAAGCAAATCAACCAAGTCTTCAACAGAGTTTTTTGTTTAAATGTTAAAATTATTAAGTGCCACAAAGTAACTTAAATCCTAGAACCACAAAGTAACTTAAATCCTAGAAGTGATACTGTCATAGCTAGATAAAACAGTAGTATCTAAGAAGCACAAGAACAGATTTAAAATGGCAGCTGTCATCTCTCCACGAGGAAAGAAAAAAGAGTACCTCGAAAGAGAGGAGGTTAAAAGCAAGAATCACGCGCCGAAGAAACAAGCCCAAGTGGCTGCTGGGCTCCAGAAACACTTGGTTATCTCCCATAACAACGGAATCAGATGCTCCCAGGATCCCTGAACATCAATAGTGGTTTACATGTTGAAGACAAATTTGAGACAAAATATAGAAGAAAAAGGGTGGAAGATATATGTGTATATGTATGTATATATTACATATATGTATAAACGAAACCCACCTCGCAGTTCACTAAAAAAGTTGAACAAATCGTCGGGGGACAAAAAGGACGAAACCCTAGCAGTTAACTGATCAATTAGCCAATCCCCCAAGGAACCTCCGATTCCTCTCAAATGATTCACTAAATCTTCAAGCCTTGGCTCTAAATAATCGTCATATGACTACCAAAAAAAGCATGTAAGGTGAGAGAGAAAAGTAAGGAAAATGAAACAACTTGGAGTAAGAAGAAGTACTAGTACCTTGGTGAGAGCAAACAAGTAGAAGCCGAGACGGTTGTGGTGGGAAACAGACGAGAAAGGGTAAGGAAGGGAAAGGGAATGAGAGGGAAGGGCGTAGACCTGGAGAAGGATGCATACTGAAACCTTGTGCGGAGTTACCGTAAATGCCGACATTTCATCAATACCAACACAATACAACACCAAAAGAACAAACAAGTGAAAGTATGTATAGTGTTTCTGTGATGAAAGGAGGAAGAGACTGAGATTGTCGAAGTTAACAGGGCCGCTTGTTCACGGTGGGCGGGAGAGCAATTATTGGAAATGGTTTTTTTTATTTTTCAAACAGTTTTTTATTTCAAATAAAAAGATGTTTAGTTCCCATGAAGTATGAACACGGTATTATGAATAAAAATAGATATAATAAAAAATAAATATAAATATAATCATTATAATTGTAATGATCAATTACGACTCAATTTATTTTATAAAATTTAAAATAAAAATAAAAACATAAATTTCATATTCTAAGTGATCAAATATTTGTTAAATAAAAATTTTTAGAATTTAAATATTTAATTCTAGTTAATAATATTTATTTTGAAAATTATATTGTAATAATTAAATACTAGGTTACAAATTATTTAACTATTTAATTTTCCTTTTTAATAAAATATGATGAATTTATTACTAATATTTACTAACTAATAAATAAGATGTTAAATAAAATTAATTACTTATTTAATTTCAAACCCAACTTAAAATTTTTAGAAGAAATCAATTTTACTTAACGAATAAAAAATATTTATATAGACATTTTTATGTTAATTTTGAGTTTTTTCAAATTAAATTTAATTTTAATCAAATCAAAATTTACTTGTTATTCCTTATTTAGTTTGTTAGCATATAATAATCCTTCGTAACAAAAAAAACAAGCAAAACTAAAGTTTCACGGTGATAAGCATCTAAGCCTAACATTTATGATTAGGAAGATGAAATGAAAGAAGAGCCAATCGAATTCATTTATTGCAACCAAATCCTTAAAATTATTTAGAGTATTTTATTTTTATTTTTGGAACTATGCTTTTATTTTTAAAATCAATAAAATTAAGTTTTCATATTTCTATTTTGTTGTTTTATTTTCCTATTTCACTTATGAAAATCATAACAAGTGGTTATGGTTTTTATTTTTATTTTATAATAATATAATTTTATTGTAAATTAAAAATATTATTTAATTGTAACTATTAATAAAAATTATGAATAATGCATTTAGATAAAATTATACATTTTATTTTATTTTATAATCAAAATAAAATTTCTAAAAGCAATAATTTTATAATTATTTAATAAATATGTCTTAAACTTAAAATACATAAAATTTAAAATAAAAATGTTTATTAAATAAAAATAGAAACTCATAAATTTCAAATTATAAATAATTAATTATTTGTTAAATAA
>JAOTJB010000007.1:5348192-5367257 GCA_027123815.1 Erythroxylum minutifolium | reverse complement strand
AGAGGTTAAATATTTAATTCTAGTTAATCATATTTATTTTGAAAGTTATATTTTAATAACTAAATATTTGGTACAAATTTCCTAATTATTTAATTTTCTCTTTTAATAAAATATGATGAATTCATTGATAATATTTAGTAATTAATAAATAAGATATTAAATAAAATCAATTACTTATTTAATTTAAAAATAATTTATCTTTAATTTTATTTATTATTTTATTATTGTTAGTAATAAAAGTGTAATTACATTAATATTAACAACTACATATTATAGTTTTAAAAACACAACCAAAATCAAGAAACAAAAATAAAAAACCTAATAAAATAAAAGTGACATCAAAGGCCCTTTAGTTTCATTATGGTTAGGTTTGACAATAGGTCTGGTTGGGTTTGGCACCCTTTTTTTGATGCCCTAAGTCCAGTCCACAAACTAGTTGAGTTAGGACAAAACAATGTCATTTTGGTCGAACTGGGTTAAGCTAGTTCAAGTTGTCCAGGTTAGATCAAGTTAAACCCTCTAAGCCCAAGCTGATCTAAAGTCTAATCAACTCAGACTTGACATGTTGACTTCGATTAGGTTAGGTTAGGTTGGGTGGGTCAATTTTGCTATCTATAATTATGTTCTTTCATATAACATACGACAGTCCAATTATGAGCTTATTGGCTCTTAGGTGACCACATCAACATTAGTTGACTCTCCCACTTAAATAATAACTAAATTGTAAAACAAAGTGTTACTTTTACGTTAAAAATGTTAAGTGACTTTTCAAACATGCCTTTAATGCTTGTTGGTTGCTTTGATAATAAATATATTTATTTTTATGTTATTTGAAGTTATTAAAATATTTGAAAACCATAGGTTTTTACTCATCTATGTCTACCTTGTATATTGAGCTGAATTTTATGGATTAAGTTGAACTCTAAAGGATTGTTGGATTGAATTGAATTGATTTATAATTTAGTGCAAAAATCTAAATAGCTAACTAGTTGATGAAAAATCCAATTGAGTAGATGATGGACAACCTTGATTTCTTTAATTGATTTATTGATTTTTCCTGGAATGACTATTGATTTAAGTTAATGGTGATTTAAATTGATTCCCTCTGCTTTTCCTTGTAGGACATTGTTCATGCTCTTCGCACTACTTCAATGGCCACCCCTCTTCTGATCCTTTCACACCCTCTTAACTACTACCTTCCTTTTTTGATAAACTTAGCTCCTTCAACACCTTTTTGTACTTGTTACTCTCATTTATGGCTTCTATTTTCATTGACTTCTCTTCATATTTCTTATATGTCTACTCCCTTCAGTTGTCTTCATCACCTTGAACATTTAGTTGCTTCTTCTGTACTACATTGCCTTCCACCCTTCTGTGCATAATTTAGCTTGCTTACCTTCTTATTAACCACCAATCCTTAACTCAATCTTATAGACAATGTTGCTTTCCTGACCCTAAACTTAAACCTTCCTGGTCTTGTTTCTAAGCTACATACCTCTAAGGAGCATCCTGGTTCTTCTATTTTTAATACACAACCTTCAGACATAAACTCAATTTTTATTAGAAAAACATGGGTTCTAGTAGCTGCTGATGCTAGAACTGATTTGAAATTATCTTACTGTCCTTTTAGAGAAACTTCTAAAAAAAGTATCGTGTCCCCCTATAAAGCTTCTAAAATCTGGTGTAGATAGATGGAAGTCCACCATTATTGGCTTTTTCCTAGATAAAAGGATAGCCTTTTTAGTTATGAAGTCATGGGCAATAAACAACTAGAAGCAACATGATTTATATGATGTGCTTTTGAATAATAAGGATGTGTTCATTTTAAATTTGCAAGCTCTAAAGAAGCTAACAAAGTGGTTCAAATTGGACTTTGACATGTTTACAAGAAGCCACATCTGCTTCAATTATGGAGACATGGACTGAAATTGAAGGAAATTAAATAGGAAAACATTCCTATACATATTTGTCTTCATAATGTCCCTCTTGAGTATTGGACTACTAATGGTCTTAGTAATCTTGCAGGTTACATTAGCAAGCCCATTTCCATAGATCAAGCCATAGCTGGGATCAGACTAATTAACTTTGCAAGGATCTGTATCTTGGTTACTTCCATGTCTAATTTACTAGAGGTGATTGTATTCATCAGGCTAAATAAAAATATGGAGCCCATGGAGGATCAATTGAAGGTTTCTTATGTATGGAAACCTCAACTTGAAAAGAACCAATTTTGGAGACCAACTGGAAGAATCTTTAAAACAGGAAGTCGTCAAAGACTAATAAAGATCAATGCTAATCATCATGTTTTTATTAAGGAAAACTACTCACCTGTGGATGAGGAAGTAGCAAACAAAGAAGTAATGAACAATGTATCCTTATATGCATATCCAAAGGGTGAAGAAAAGAGAGCCAATGGTTCCTCAATCTCAACTTCCATTGAGGAGAGACCTATGGCACTCCTAGTAAACAAAAGCGTCAATATGAAAACGCTATGTAAGAATTTGAAACTATCACCAGAAGAAGATCTAATAGAAAAAAGAAGTCCCTATCTTGGGAGCTTGCCATATGAATATATTATCTTAGAATGTTAAAGGAGTAAATGCTCCTAGCAAAAAACTTCTGATTAGAAATATGATTTTACAAAATAAAGTGGTGATAGCTGGCATTTTGGAAACTCGGATGAGAGAGGGATATTCCAACTTATGGAAATACTTTCTAGGATAGTGGAAAGAAATTACTAATTATATTCACCATTCTAATGGAAAAATAATTGTTCTATATGACTCTAATATTGTGAAAGTATGCACCAAAATAACATGAGATCAAATTATTCATCTACAAGTCTCCATAGGGTTCTTTACATAACGAATCTTTATTTCCCCCATCTATGCTTTTAATAGCTCTTATTATAGGGCTTTTGTTTGGAATCAAATTAAAGATATTGTTGTTTGCATTAGAAATCCATGGATCCTTTTTTGGGACTTTAATTCCATCCTAAAAATTGAAGAAGCAGAAGGTACTAGATCTGCTAGCATTCCTTGCTTATAATTGGAAAATGTATTGATGAAGCTCAACTTACAAATATCCCATCTAGTGGCAATTTCTTTACATGGAGCAATAGACAATCTATAACAAATTTCATAAGAAAGAAGCTAACTAGAAGTTTAGTAAACCTTCATTTGATAGAAGCTTTCCCAAACTGCTTTTCTACCTTCTCTTGTAATAATCTTTCTAACTATTGTCTTGTCCTCATCTAAACTACAACAATAAGTCCCAAAATGCCTTTTAGGTTAAATGATTTCTTGGTAGGTCTAGCATGCTTGGAGCACGGAATTTGGTGTGTCATAAGAGCAAAGATCAGAGAAACCAAACAATTTATTTATGCATGGAAACTAAATCTCGTCAAACTAGAGAGAAACATCTATTTAAGGAAAATGTAGGTAATACACATCATCTTGTTAACACAGTCAGAAATGAGCTTAAAAGCATTTAGCAAAAGTTTTATTTAAATCCTTAATCCTCTCAATTGTAGGATTTAGAAAGATCTGCCTTGTATAATTTTTCCAAATGCCTTCTATATGACTATTCTCTTATGAAATAGAGATCAAGATTAGCTTAGTTGAGGAGTGGTGACAGAAATACTTCCTTTTTCCATAGGGCTATTATTTTTAGAAGCGTTAGAAATAGGATTGTTTCACTTGATTGCAACAACCTCAAATTGGACTCTCAGTCTCAGATTATTGAAGGAGATTTCAATTACTCATTTGATATGATGAATAAACCCTTTGATGCACACTCCACCAACTCTCTACTCAAATAAATCTTCCAGGGATGTATCTCTTCTAAATAAACTGACTTTTGTGTAGGCCTGTCACTCTTCAGGAGATTGTTGAAACTTTGAAATCTCTTCATCCTCATAAAGCTCCAAGTCCTGATGAGTTCAATATCAATTTCTTTCTTACATCTTGGCCTCTTACATGAAACCTTGTTTTTGAAGTTTCTTTAGAGTTTTTTAATAAAGGTTCCTTGCTTTCAGAGATCAATAAGACCTTTATTACTCTTATTCCTAAAAGTGGTGAGCTTACACATTTTTTAGACTTTCACCCCATTGCCTATTACAAATCTATTTAGATGATAATTTCCAAAATCCTTGCTCACATATTGAGAGGGATCCTTCCAAAACATATTAGACCCACTCAAAGTGCATATGTTCCTGGAAGGGTAATTGATGACAATTCTAATTACTGCATCAAAATTAACCTTAAAAAATCTTATGATAATGTAAATTGAGATTTAATAAGCAACATACTCTCTGCAATGGAATTCCCAATTGTTTTTGTTCATTGGATTAAGTAGTTCATCATTTCTCCTTCATATAACATCCTTGTCAATGGCCAACCCATTAAGTCTTTTGGAAGTTGCAAGGGAATTTGCCAAGGTGATCCCATCTCTCCCTACCTTTTTGCTTTAGTTATGGAAATATTCAACAGGCTTCTTAGAAGAGTTGTAGAAAGAACCAAGGGTTTCAAATATCAATCTAAATACAGAAAATTACAAATTATCAATCTTTGCTTTGTTGATGATCTTATCTTACTCTTCAAAGGAGACACTACTTCTATTTTAGCTCTTATGGAAGCTCTCAAGGTCTTTAACAGGATGTCTGGTCTCTAAGTTAACTACTCTAAGAGTGGTTCCTTCCTCTCCAAGAAAGTAGCAAATCCTAATTCAGCTTTAACTTCCTTAACGGGTTTCTAACAACAAACTCTTCTAATGAGGTACCTTGGCATTCCGATTTCAACTTCAAGGTTAAACACTAGAGATTTCAGTAGTTTATTTGATAAAATTAACATTAGAACATTTGTATGGAGCTCTAAAAATCTTTCCACAACTGGTAGCGCTTAGCTTATTATTTCCATTTGAATTCCATCAATGTCTATTAGGCTGTCACATTGCTTTACCTATTAGTATCATTAAATCTATTGATAAGATCTTTAATAGGTTTCTATGGTCTAGGTGTACTAGAACTCCCAAAAGGGTTAAAATGAAATAAGGAGATTTATGTATTCCTAAAGATCAATGAGGTCCTAAAGATCAATGAGGTCTCAGCATAACTTCTCTCAAAACTATGAACACTTTCATGCTCGCTAAAAGGCTGTGGAGGCTTATTTATGATAAGTAATCTCTATGGTGCAAGTGGATGCACAATTATTTCATAAAAAAGCAAGAGTGTTTAGCATTTGGAAGCAAAAAGCCATCCTTCTCCTACTTTTAAAGCAATCTTTAGGATGAGGGAAATAATCAAAACTGATTTCATTTCACTAATTAAAAATGGAGAATCCACTAAATTTTAGCAAGATAATTGATTTTCTATAGGTCCTTTGGATGAAATGGATGATGCGTCACCTCTCAAATTTGTAATCCAATAGAAAGCAACAGTATCAGAAGCTCTGATGAACAAGGATTTTATCAAATAGGTTCTTATACCCAGCTCAGTGAAATATGAGATTATTCATGTTACTACTAACACTAACAATGATAAGATTATCTGAAAGCACAATTTAGTGGTATCTTCACCAATCAGACATGCAAGAAGGTTTTTTTCAGCAATTTGGTAATGATGCCTTGGACTAGAATTGTGTGGTTTAGTCATCTTCATCCATGAGCTTCCATCACTCTATGGCTTACCATGAAGAATAAGCTACCAACTGTAGACAAACTTGCCAAGTTATTGAACCTCATTAATTGGTGTATACTTTGCAAAAGGCCTGAGGAAAACAAGATCACCTATTCTTTCAGTGCAATTTTATTATTGAAATATGAAAAACTTTACTTCATATATGCTTGATCACTGATGCACCAAAAGACATGGACATCATTAAGAACTGGTGCTTAATAATTGGACATCAAAATAGAACTGCAAAGTGGTGCTTTTGCATTTCCTTTTCTTGCCTGGTTATAGCTACGTGGGATGAGAGAAACAATCACATTTTAAAGGGAAAATACCTACCCAAGGAACAATTCTACAACCAACTTATATAGTTCATCATATTCCATTTTAGCATTTACAAGCATAGCTTTTAAGATGTGCAATATCTTCTGTCCAATTGCAATGTATAAAACTCTTTCTTATAAGTATGATGGGTTATAAACTCTATGATTGCTAGCGTTCACTTTACCCTTGTATTTGAACTTGTACTTCTAGTATGCCTTTTATGGCTTAATTTAGTTTATCTTTTCTAAAAATAAAGCTTAAGTATGAGAATATTTGATATGTATGAAAAAATATGTATTTTCTCAAGTATTTCACTTAATTTTCATGTCAGATTACCTTGTTTTACTTAGTTTTTAAATTTCTTTTCAAGTGATTGTGATAAATTAACATTAGGATGAGATTATTCAAGAATTGAAGGTCATTTCAACAAAACATTGAAGAAAATTACAATTTAAAGGAACGTAATCTAACCCGCACCTATGTTCCAACCTATGTCTTATATAGGTCAAGAGCAACAAGAGATACAACCAAAAACACAACCAGAGAAGAGACTATATGACAATGAATATAATTTATAGAGCATTATATCATAATCCATAGTCATATTAGAGATTGTGTGCTAATCATAAGAGAAATATGAGGATCAAAAGTCTAGGGGGTGTGATTATGCTAAAGACCATTTGCTAATTATAAAAAAGATAAGAAGATCCCTGACTTGGAACATATAGGTGTCATAGACCTTGTCTCTCACCTATAAGAAATAGACTGATTTCTGATATGGGCCATGACTGTGACCCAGATATATACAAAATATGGAATTCTAATTTTTAAAGGACTTTTAGAGACTTCAAACTTTAAACATTATTTTTCTCTTGAGAGGTTATGGTAAGCTATTGGAGGTTCAAGAATCCTCATAAGGACAATTCTACAACTATTTTCAACAAAAAATCAAGATTTAAAGATTATCTTAATGGATCAAGTCATTTGCAAAATCGTAATTTTCGTTTAGAATTTACTTCTACCATTTTTTCCTTGTTTTGTTTTATTGCTTCTCATCGTTTTGACAATGATTCGTGGCTAAACATTTCTCTATGTTTTAGATAGGGAAAACCTAGTTTTATTATTATTTTAATTTATGAAATGAGATATAATTTTATTAATTGCCTTTGATTGAAATTTCTCTTTATATCAATAGTAAATTAACTGTAAGTGCACAGGCGTAACTGTAGCTAGCACAAGTAAGTACAGGTTAATCCCAAGAAAACAATAGGTATTAGTAATTTCCCTTCTCATATTATCTAGCCTACGAATTGGATATTTGATTTTTGATTAAAAATAAAACTTAAACAAATAAACTAAAATTGTAATCAATAATGAATGCAGAAGACCAAGAAAATTACTTAGTAAAATCATCATCAAAGATTAGTATATAGGTGATGAATCCCCTTAAAAATTATTAAATAATTAGCCTTTTATCATGCAATTATTTCATTGATTATTAGAAAGTGGAAATTTCTATCTTATGTTAATAAGTCTCTCAAGACTAATAACAACTAATCCATCAGTTGATTGACATATCTTTTTAGTTAAAGCCCTAAGATTTAATTTTCAATTTATGAATTATACTATTAGGTTTGACCCTAATCTAGAGGATTTATGTCAATCTATATCTAGTTTTGCAATCAACTATATTCAGTTATGGTAGATCTATTCATATAAAGGATTTCTCAATCTCAATTATATGAAATCAAATCATACATTAATATTCCAGATATATTAGAACAAGTATAAAACACATAATTGAATTACAATAAATCAATCAAAATAGGTGCATTGAATAAAAGATTAAGACATATTGTATCATAATCTAGCGTTTATCACACCTAGGCACTTTAAACGTTGAGTTACTAATAATAAAAAATGAAATCAAATATCAACATGCAGAAAATTAATAGAAAAAAGAGTTCATAATTTTAAATCTCCCTTTCTATTTTATTGAATCTTTTTGTAAGTTTTGGATTGCATGTAGCCTTCTATTAAATCTTGTTTGATGTTAACTTCATGTTTTCCTCATCCCTAGATCAAAATTGTCCCCTCTGTAAGTTTCTTATGTTTGAAATCTGCTGCAAAAGTCGAGTCTCCTTTGTTTTCCACTGCTCATGTACTTTTATAGCAAAATTTAGGGTTTTCAGGACATACACAGGTGTGTAAGAGATAGTGTATAATCAAAAGCACCTGAATTCACGATTCTAAATGGGTCTTAAGACTTACATGGGCTCACACACGGTTGTGTATCTCTAAATTTCTTCAAAACTTCTTTGTATGATATGTTTTCATCCAAATTCTCCTCCTTTTGGTCTATGAAGGCAATTATAACCTAAAACTCACTTGGAGAGAATTAAGAACCAAAACTGCAATAAAACTATTAAATATCAAGAAAAATATATCAAATATGGGTGTATAATTATAGTTAAATATGCATCTATCAAACATCCCGACACATAAGCTTTTACTTATCCTCAAGCAAATCATAATCTAAATTATTAACTTTACAACATCTATCCCTCACTAATCTTAACTTGTCCATTTATACTTTAAATCTTCAAATCATATTAATCAAATTAACATACAATTAGAATCAAGTTATCCTAGAACTAACTTCATATTTCAATATAAATAGTAACACATCAATAATCTCACTAAAATCAAAATCATAAACCTTTACACCCTCACCAAGAATTCACTTGATGCAATCAAGTGTTTAGGGAGAAAAGTATCAAACTCTTAATTAATGCATAGTAGAACTCTTACCATAGGCTTGTAATATTATTACATCTCCACCACTTATGTATAAACTAAAAAAAATTAAAAGGTCTTTAAAGGGTTGCAATGGGGTTTAGGTATGATATGATTGCGATAATAAGAATGGTTGATTTGAAGGAAATTTATTAAAGAGAACATTACATAAAAACTTGTTCACAATATACATAGGTCCTTTCATTGTAAATCCATTGGTAGTATACATTTAACCATAATTCTTTAATACTCGTTATTTTTTTATCAAAATAATTGCCAGCATTCATCATGTACCACTATTAAAGAAATAGTGAACTTTCAAGAATTTCAAGTTTTAAACAATCAAGTAATGTAAATAACCTTTAGGTATTAAAACAATAAGAAAGGCTTTAAAGAAAAATTGGATAAAGGTTAATAATTGGGTTATAATCAAAGAAAAAGGCTAAGGCTCAACTTGGTTATTCCCAAAGATAAATTATGGGGAAGGTAATTATCAAAGAAATAGGCTAAAACAAGTGTTGAATCTAAGTGTCTTTATCATTTCAATGCTTCTAATTTAACAAAATATGATCTCAATATGCATAATAGAAGCAAGTTTTAGAATCATTCAACTATGCATGATAACCCACATGAGAAAAATAAAAGAGCCTAAAAATTTTTGAAAAATTTTCTCTTAGGCTCAAAAGCTCAAAAAGATGGTTTTATATGTGTAAATAACATGCAATTTCATTCAATTTAACTATCTTAATGACTATTAAAAATATGACTTATAAAAGTAATTTTATTCTAACTACCATCCTTTTGCATACTAATTCAAATAAGTATTCAATAATGATTTCAAGTATTTATGGAAAAATTTCAATTAATTAAGAATATCAATTAATAAAATTTAATAACCAAGATCATAATAAGCTTAATAAAATCATTAACCTCTTTCCCACACTTAAAAGTTGTACAATGTCCTTAATGTACATAATATAAGCACATATTAAGAAGTGAGAAAGTGAGTTGGTATTTCCCTGAATTATACGATTTTCTAATTTTGGAATTGTTCATTCAATATTAGACTAGCATCCTTGTAAAACAGAAAAAAGGGATAAAAATAATAAAATAAATAAAATAACACAAAAATGAAAACAAGAAATATCATTAACTATAATGTTAGATAAAACAAAATATACATAATTAATAAAGAAAAAGGAAGAAAAAATAAAAGTCAAGCATCTCCCTCGTGATGTGATCCAAATTGGTCTAATAAAGGAGGGTCCTCATGTTGATGATACTGATTGGATGGAGGGGTTGCTGAGGAAGCCCTGGCCAGATGGTGGAGACTAGAAGTCAATGCCGTGACGACTTGCCATTAGCAACATCATCTCTCCATCTATCCAACTAAAGTCTTGAACCTTCCTAACTACTCAATCAAAGTCTTAAGTCATCCTACTCACTTTAAAGGCTCTACCTTTTATAGTCGAAGAGTCTTTAAGTACCCACAAGCTGAGGTACCCATCTTTCTAACAATGTTGTCTTTAGCTGGTCTGGATGCGGTATCCTATCCTTAGGAACTCTCGAACTATCCTCCATTGGTGTTGCACCTTCTGTCTTAAGTGAACGTGGTTGTGGTTGAGGTGGCTGCTCTGTAGTATGTTGCTCCATTCTATCTCTGTCCTTTGCTACTAGCTAGTCGAGCTCCCCAGCAAGTCTGTATATGTCACCCATAGGCCCTTGACATTTGCGAACCATGCATATGTGTTGCATCACTGTGAGGTTTATCGCTACCATGGTACCCATCTATCGCACCGGTTGTAAACGATCAAATCTCCCTATCCATTGCGCAAGTCTGGTCACTTATGGCCCATTATAGATTTCGCACCTTTTCTTTCTTCACTTTGATGCTTGATGAACTGGGCAAGTGCATACCCCAGGTGGATTGGCATCTGTTCACTCATACTCCATAAATAATACATGTCCAAGTTCCCAATGACACCCCAATTGCTTAGCGTGTGACTCAAAATACCATGAATGCTTCTGAGCATAAGATGTTGCAATGTGGATGCCTTAGATTTGCTTGGGTTGTATTTTCTTTCGTGTTAATTGTATACCAGAAGTTTTGAGGAGATATTCCATATGAAAAGTTTGTCTTTAATATGATGTAATCTGGCCCCCCTATGAATTCTTGGTCTTATAGACCGATAGTAATGGAAAATTCTGAATAACTTATCTGAAACATATCTCCCATCATCTGGAACTGGATCATGTTAGTACGATCCCCATCATAATCACCTCTCTCCACTAAAAACATGGATAATACCTCTAATGTAAGCTTCCTGTAGGAGGGCTCTATGATGTTGATGAGTTGAGACCACACATCAATGTTAACGAGGTTCTGAACTTGTTGGGCTAAAACAACTTGCTTTAGTGCCTCCCAGTCAATGAATCTACTAGGATATTGCTCTTCTTGGGCCCTAATAATGAACAACTGCATTCTTGGCCACTCCGGGGGCTAGTCTATGGTTGAGGAACCTTCTCCTTATTATCGGTTCCTGTGGATCGCTTTTTCTCATCGTGATCTCATCATTATGCCTAAAACTTTGAATGAGTGTGAGAAAATTTGCAGATAAGTTATAGGAATATACTTTTCCCTACACTTAACATGTATTATGCTCACTAAATAATTAAATGTGAAAACAAAATAACAACAAAAACTAAAACTAAAACATATAAACAAATTGAAACCAAATTAAAACAATTAATTAAATGAGTAAGCATGTAAATAAAATAAAGTAAAATAAAATAAAAAAGGAAAATAAACTAACAATCTAATTAATCACAAATCTAAGAATAAAAATATTATAATAAACAATTAAAATTAATCTAATTGTTTAATCACAAAATTAACCCTAAATTTGAAATTAAAAATCATAATTTCACAATTACGTGAAATTGACAGAATTAAACATTTAACTCAAGCAAAAATCAAAATTGGCATGCAACTAAACACATACACAACTTCAATTAACTATAAAACAACTAATTAATCCTAATTTCGTGAAAAATATCACAATTTAACAATTAGTGAGCAAGATTGCACAATTCCATAATGCAAGTTGAATTTTCACCCAATGCACATGCAATTAATCAAATTGAATTGTTAACTCAATTGGGTAAGGGTTAGTTTCAACTATTAAATCACAATTAAGCATAAAATCATAAAAATTCCCCCAAAATCCCTAAATCGTAAAATTGAAAATTTTTATTGAAAAATTCATAAATAATGCAAAACACCTAATGAGTTATGTATAAACAAGTGAAATGGATAGGATTACATACTTGGGTGTCAAAAAATCACAAGAAAAATGTGCAAATTGAGTTGGAAAAGTAAGAGGGTGATGACGATTGTGAAAGCGAGAAGAGAAAAACAAGAAAAATGAAGGGTTTAGGGCATTTTAAAGGTGTATTACGGATTTACACGATCTGATAAACGAGTGTGTAGTTGACCATATAAGAGATTGAATAGTTTTTTGCCTGTGTGACTAATTGTGTAACACATCAAAATCATATAAACCTATTCTAATAATTAAGATTGCCTCCCATATAGTGCTTGTTAATGTCATTAGCTCGACGTACCTTTAAGCTCAAGGTGCCTTATATAAATTATGCTTTTATAGCCTTATTGTTGGTTCCATGACCTGTAAGTAAGCTACCTTTTTTAGCTTCATGCCATGTTTCTCTTTTGATTTATTCCCTTTAATTTGTGAAAGTTCCAGTGGACCTTTAAATGTATCTTGCACAATATCATGACAAAATTCATTAAATACAATTATATCCATAAATATAAGAGAATGATTATTCGGAACTTGTTTATCTATAAATAATGGTTTATGAATGAATCTCATTCATTTAGTTAAATGACAGGGAAGACAAAATGTCTCGAGGCCTAAGGAAGTGTCTATAATAAATAATACAAGTTAACAACAGGTTTGGTGGCATGAGGAAAAACCAGTGATGGACCTAAAAAAAATGCCCCTAGGCATGATGAAGGTGATAATGAATAAGGGAGATAAGGTTGAGGTTTCCTTAAGGCAAAAGGAGACAACAATGTAGGAGAAGAATAAGAAGATGAGGTTTAATAGATTATTATATCTTGAAAAATTCTTTGGTGCACTTAAATTATTGTTTATAATGAATTTTGACATTCTATATAAAACAAAAGCCTTTAGGAAGAGTTAGGGTTGTGAGAAGCCACTAATGATGGATATTGGAGATAACAAATAGAAAGAAGAAAAATAGATAAAAAATGGAATGAATGAGGAGGTAATATTAAATTATTGAAAGCTTAACCAAGCAAGTTCATTTATAAAAATGAATAAGGGATAACACAAATATTAAACTTCAAGAATAAGGGAAAACATTATAAAGCATCAGGAATCATGCGTAAATGATGTAACTTGGCTAGATTTGGTGAAAGTTAGAAAGAAATCTTTGACTTATCGTAAACTTCTAACTTCTGAAACTGTATATGTAAGACACTTATGGGAAAGCAATATAAAAAATAACGTAACTATGTTAAAACGTAACTTAAGCAATGGAATACAATCCCTAACCCTAATGTCATAATCTCCAAGACTCTTTGACGTTCCCGCACCTCCCCTCCTAAGCTGCTTCAGGAACCCATTGCCTAGAAAACTTAAACATTCTCCTAAGCTAATATACGTAATCCAAACCAACCTTAGCCTCAGCCTTACCTGTTCAAAAATAAATTACTAACCATCTCCATAAGCCTTGCCCAACCTAGATACATGTTGTTATAGACAGCTCAATCTCCTCATTACAATTCTACCCACCAAAATAAGAAGGCAATAATATTATTCTTTATCCAGACTTATAAACCTTGAAGAACAGTGAAAAAGCTTAGAAAGAAGCAATAGTAGGTTTTTTATAGGAAAACACCCTTTGTTCTCAATAGTGCCCTCATGGGCAGATAAGATATGGAAGAGGAGGCGGCTGAAAGAAGTGATGCTATTTGAAGAGAACAACTTTTTATTTAGATTCTCCTCTAAATTTAAAGCCAAGAAAATGATAGAAAAGGTAACATGGCACCTTGTAAATATGCCAAATTTCCTTCAAGCATGGAGACCAGGAATTAACCTAGAGCAGGTGAGTTATGAGACCAAGTCATAAAAGGTATGTTTTTTAGAGTGAGACGCCTTCTATCTTAACCTTTCGTCATTCCTAGGCTTATGGAGGGAACTTTAAGGTAAAAAGGGATATCCATAAAGTTTTGGAGACTATTTTTTACTAGCTTTCATTATTTAAGGATGCATATATATTTCACAATTCATGTAACAGATGATTTTAAAGGACTATTTCCTCCATCTTTTGGTTTTCATTTTATCTTGCTTGTAGTTGATTATGTCTCCAAGTTGGTGAAAAAGCCACAAAACTAATGACATTAAATTTGTTGTGGTTTTTATCAACTCTAATATCCTTTCTAAGTTTAGGATGTCAAGAGCCATCATAAGCCATAGGGGAACACACTTATGTAATAGAGTGATAGGAACTTTGTTTAAAAAGTACCATATAATGCATAAAGTTTCCACTTCCTACTATTCTCAAACCAGTGACCAAGCTGAGGTATCCAACAAAGAAAGTAAGTTACTCGTAAAGAAAATAGTTCAACCTAACATGAAGGATTGGAACTTGAGGCTAGAAGATGCAATGTGAGCCTATAGGACAACTTATAAAATGACAATTGGTATATTCCTATATAGATTTGTGTTTGGGAATCCATGTCACATTCCTGTGGAGCTACAACACAAGGCATATTGGCCTATCAAATGCTAAAATATGAAATTTAATGATACAAAAATGCATAAAAATCTACCATTGCAAAAGCTAGAATAAAAGTGAAATGACTCTTATCAGAATACAATGATATATAAGGAAAGACCCAAAGTTTTTCATAAAAATATGATCTCAATCAAAATTTGACAGCATTTGTTGAGTGTATTGTAAAATTTACCTAACTCTACATACTAAAATTTGTAGCTGTGTTCAGTCGAGATTGTACTCATAGGAAATGTTTAGTTAATTTTCAAAATGAAAATAATTGATGTAAAGGAAATAAAAGGAGGGGGGCTTTGGGTTTGATACAATCAAGAGAACAAAACAAAAATTACACTAATGCAAGTAATTTATCAAAAATAGTCAAAAGCGAGAAAAGTGTCAAATATGTGTAAAACTTGGTTCTCCGATCAGTCTCAGCCTATACATGATTAAACGCATCTTATTATTATAATGTTTTCACACCTCTAATAGGACCATTGATCATAGACTAACAGCACGTTCTGCTAATCCTAGTTTTTCCCTTAAGTAGTGTTTAATTAAGAGACACTCGTTAATTAAACCTAGCTATCGAATAACCTAGAACACACTCTCTAGATTTAATTGGCAGCTGTATTAAGAAATGGAAAACAGATCAATGTAGGCAATAACCTCACTAGTTTGGGTTATCTTATTCCTAATGATTCAAGGTCATTAGTGGCTACCAACAAATCTCAAACACAACAATTATGGATTATATTCAAGATTCTAGCAATTGGTTCGTAATAAAACATTCCAATGAATGCATTAAGATCATCTTTACAATACCCAAATATTTCAACATAGAACAATAATAACAATCCTTAAAGAAGGATTCAACATATAACAAAGATGAGATAAGCTTAAACGTGACTTGGGTGGTAGTGTCACCTTCGAACTGGTGTTGGAAAACCTAGCCTTCCATCTTCTCCATGGGTCTCCAAGGAAGAGCTTCTGTCACCTCTCTCTATCTCCCAAAACCCCAGAAAATAAAGAATAAAAGTAGAATGTTTTCGTCCGTCACAACATATTCCATTTAGTGACAAGTAGGTTTTTGGGACAGTTCACATAAGATTCACAGGCATGATGGAGTGTCTCACAACTATCAATGACCTAAATGAGGCTCATGACCGTGAGCCTTCTTTACATGGGCAGGACAAGGTGTGTTACGCCTATGTAAATTGTTTCATCTCTCATGATCATGACAATTTATGCATGGCTGTGAGCCATTTTTCTACATTCTTCACTTTGATGTTTTCTTCCTATACTATTATCTTCCTTGGTATGTTCTTGTCTTCTCTTGCTCTAATCCTTCTCCTTCTTATTCCATGAAGATAATTGAATGTTAACCATAAGAAGATGGCTCAAAGAGTGTGCTTTCAACTCACTTTAGCCATTATGCTTCCAAATTGTACCTAAAACCAAATATGAACTAAAGTGAATGTCTTAAGCATTTGAAAGAACTAATCAATAAGTGTAATGGATTAAATGTATCAACAATTAAGTATATATCAAATTCCCCCATACTTAGCTTTTGACCCTCCTTGGGAAAATCATCAAAATAAAAGTCACAAACCAAAACACTTACTCATTTTCCATATTTCTTAAGAATAGATAATCATAAGCAAAGATGAATAACTTTCAAAAACCATAGCAAGAACTTAACATTCAACACTTCCACTCATGATTAATCAACAATCATCACCTTCATAAATTAAGGAATCTAGAAGTAGACTTGGAAAAAATGTGTTTAAATAAGATATATCTGTGGGTACACTTAAACACCATTAATGATCATGACATTCCATAGCTTTGTATATCATTTCATTCCTCCACCATTAAAAATCAGATACATACTCATGAATCAAAGGACTTTTCCAAGGTTGTAATATGGGCAAAGGTAAGGTGAGATATATTTTGGGTAGTGTAGCATAAAGGCCATCAAGCTAATGAAGCAAAAGTAGAACTCAATGTAACATCAATCGTAAAAGCAAACATTTGTTCAAAACTAGGTACCATCAATTATGATGAATGCAATAACTATGTTTTACAACTCTACTCAAGCTCTCACACCATAAACCACATGAAACATAACTAATTAGAAGGAATCACTCATATAAATCATTGATAACAATACATTGCAACTATAAAGAGTAGTCCTTCCAAAATAACATCTACCTCATAAGCAACATATTCAAATCACCCATTCACTACAACTTTAGGAGGAGAAACCACTAATTAACAACTTTTCAAAACAAGTGTACTTCCTCCTTGATACTTTTATTCAAACTTTTTCTATTTTTTATATAAAACTTGAAAGAAGCTACATCGACATGGGAATTTCATTGATAAAATGTAAAATGGTATCTAACAATAATAACCATCCCATAAATATGCACACCCCCACACTTATAATTTTGTACATCCATAGACATCAACAATTAACAAATGCTCCACTAGCTTTAAGTAGGAATTTGGTTCAGTTTAAAGTATGTAATATGGTTAGCATAAAAAGAAAGGCCACTAAAGCTCAAAGGGGCTTAACAAAGGAAAATTCGTATTAATGGGTAGGTTATTTGGCTAATGTAGCTTGTAAAAGTAAAGAATGCATATGATAAAAATTTGGTCTTGAATAGAAATTTAAAGCAAAGTTAAGATGTATATGTCATGAAAGTCACACGTAAGCAAAAGACAATGAGACTGATATGGATGTGTTAGTCTAATAAGGCTTAAAATCTCACTGGCTTTTGTTTACCACTAGTTATCACTTTTCTAAAGTACATGCTAAAGTTGCCATAGATTTTTCTAGTCAATTCATGTTCTAATTATGACTATATAGTGTTAAAAGCAATAGAAAAAGAGAAAATGTTTGTTTGTTTGGTTGACTTTGAAAAATCCCCTAAGAAGCCAGATAAGCAACAATTAAGCTCAACAACTTGCGTAAAAACTAAAATCCCCACCCCTATACTTAAAACTTACATTGTCCCCACTGTAATATCAAATGTAAGAAATGAATCATTTAACAAAATAGTAAATGAAAAAATATAAATAAACAGAAATCAACTTCCCTTGGTTTGCCTCCGAAGCAACGCCTTTGTTTATCATGGCTATCTTGAGTCCTTATTGCTCTCATCAAGTGACGCCATCCATGTCTTCTAACATCAACACTTCCATATCCTTCAATTGGAAGTTTCCATAATATAACTTCAAGCGATGATCATTCATTTTGAATGTCATGTCGGTTTTTAAACTTTGTAGAGATGCTGCACTAAAAGGAAAGATATAAGTAACAAAAAATGGACCAACCTAACAAGAATGAAACTTACCTAGGAATAATTTGAGCTTTGAGTATTATAGTAGCACTTTTTGACCCTTCAAGATGCTTTTCCTTGAAATCATCTTATCATTAAAAGCCTTTGTCTTCTCCTTATATATCATTACGTTCTAATATGAATCATTTCACATTTCCTCTAACTTTTGCAATTGCAACTTCCTATGCACCTCTACATCATCCAAATTCATATTGCATCTTTTTATAGCCCAATACTCCTTATGTTGGACTTCTACCAAAATGTGACACAGTTTCTCAAACATAGTCTATACAGCGACATCCTGATTAGTGTTTTGTAAGCCCATAGTGCGTCTACCAGTCTCACACTCTAATCTTTTCTATTTGCCAGAACTGTTTTCTTCGTGATTGATTTGATTTCTTGATTCAAAACTTTAGATTGTCTGTTGGTTTGGGGATGGTAAGAGGTGGAAGCCTTATGCATGATGTGATTTTTCTTGAATAGTGTTTCCATCACCCTGTTGCAAAGATGGGTTCCCCTGTTGCTGATGATTGCCTTTGGCATCCCAAACCTAGAAAAGAAGTTAGCTTTAACAAAATCTGCAACTACTTTGGAATCATTAGTTCTGGTGGCTTTAGCTTCAACCCATTTGAAAACATAATGGTCTGTAAGCAATATATAATTAAAACCAAAAGATGGAGGGAGAGGTCCCATAAAGCCAATACCCTAAACATCGAAAATTTTAAGAAAAAGAATAGGTGTTTGTGGTATTTGATCCTTACAGGACAGGTTATGTTAAGCCCAGGTCTCGGTACTTATTTTATGGCCATATTACGAAAGTTTTGGGTGGCTTCAATATTAAAAAGAAGTCATGGTTGTGAGATCAAATGAGAAAAAATAAAATAAATAAACTTTAATAAATAAAAAAGTCACATTGTGAGAAAAGTTTACAGCTGATAAATCAAAAGTCACGATCGTGGGGTGTGGAGGTAATAGCTCAATGGTAAGAGGCGTCCGCGAAAGCAAAACAAAACCGTGAGGTTGCCAGGTGGAGTCGCAGCCAAAGCGGACAATTCTGATTAAGGTTGGATGCCGCGGTATCACCCGCAAACACACGCCGCAGTATCA
>JAOTJB010000007.1:5324014-5348092 GCA_027123815.1 Erythroxylum minutifolium | reverse complement strand
CAGGATCAGAAGAATACCCCGTTAGGCCAACGAGAGTATACCTACAGCATACAAGTGAAGGATAGAGGTCGGGATCAATTCGCGTCTGCATTTCTTTTCCTTAATTTGTATTGAATTGTCTATTCCACAACTTTTTGTACAAAATTGTTTTCCGAAACAACTAAAGCGTTTTGTATTTGTGAAAAGGGCCCAAATGACTATTGATAATTGTATTGCTATGATCGGAAATGTTTATGAATTAAAGTGGGCCCGATTTGGCTATATATTTTTGCATATCATGTTTGTGGTTCAAAACCAAAGAAAATTTTTATACCAATTTCTGAGTGATTGACTGCTCTAGTATGCCACCCTTGCGGGGCACGAGCTCGGACATTATCCATTGATGTCGGGTTTGGATTTTGCAAGATTGGGGTACTATATTTATGTGGTATCAGAGCCCAGAAGTACTATCTTATATGGGCATTCTGAAATATGTGTCAAGTTATATGCATATGTATGTTTGTCATATCATAGCAGAGTGTGGCAACTGATCCCCAGTATGAGTCACATGCATAAGCATTTCCTTAAGAGTTTGAGCGATTAAAAGCATTGAGAAAATTGATGATTTGACAGAATGTGTGAAAATAAAGGTATATGGATATTTTGGAAATGAGAAATAGTATCTAGTTTTGTATGATAGATAAAGGTTCACCCTAAAGGGGTACATACCCTTGAAGGTGATATAGATGTGAGTAGGTATATTGCCATAGATTGATTGAGGAAAAATAAGGATATGAGTAGAAATAATGAGGTTATGGTGTATAAGCCAAGTTGATATGACCTTGAATGGTTGAACTTGGACTTAGAATGGTTGTATGATTATCAATGTAAGAGTTATGATTTGGTATGAGAATACATATATATGAGATGAAATAAATGACAATTGGAAGATGAGATGATGATAGTGATATATGAAAAAGTTGTTGAGTTTAGGTTGAATTGTCATTGTGAGTGCACATCTGATAATGGGTGCACCATGACAAGTGAAAATATTAAGCATATGTGTATAATATGAGTGGAGATGAAGTAAGAAGCAATTAGTGACTAATTGAATAAGTGCTAATCATAGTGCCTATAGTTCTAAGTTAAAGATGAGTTAGATTCGAGGAAAAAAAGAAGAAAGACACGATTGTGGCGTAATCCCCATGATCGAGGATTGGCACAAAAGGAGAAGAGTTATCTAGAATTGAATGGGATTAAAGTATCCATAGTATAAGCTACTAATTGGTAAATTGACATAAATACATCTCTAGATAAGATGTAATGATTTTGGTGATATATGCCAAGGTATTAGAGTAAATGAAATTGTCTAGTGCCTTACTGAACCTTATATTAAAGGGTGTTCTGATCATGTAATCTATGGTAGAAATTGATCCTATTGAGATATTATGGATAGTGAAATTGATCTTCTTGAGTTACTAAAAATGATTAATAAGTAATCATGGAAAATAGTTGATGGATAAGGATTTCATGAGCAGTATCGAAGATGGTATCAAGAAATCTTCTTCCAAAGAAGAATTTCATCGAGATGGGTTCAGTAAACTAGATGATTCAGTTAAAGAGTGATCAATGAAGAAACAAATCGGAAATGAGTATTAATGAGTCAAAAGTGAATAATGGAGTCATATCCCAAGCGGAGACTCAGGCATAAGAGGTAAAATATGCTACTGAGAGTGTATGCATTGGTTTGATGTTAAGTATCTAACCATGTGAGTGGATATTTAAATTCAAGGTGACACTATTGCTAATGTGAGGGGAATATAGGTCAACATTATATTCGGTGTAAATATGTTCGGAAGATACAAACTGAATCTGAGAAATGTGATACCAACACACAAAGTGAAGTGTTCAATAAATTGAAATGTATGGAGGAACCAGTATGAATGAGTAGGCATTTGATTAAGTAGATGTGAATTAAGAAGAAATTGAATGAATGGAGAAAATTATATAAGAAAAGAAGTCAATTGAGAAACTGAAAATGATATGAGATGTTATTTCCTTAATTGAGGAATGATTCACTTAAGGAATTGCAAGAATTAATTATGGACACAAAGAAAATTTTGACTGATATCTGCTGGAATTGATCATACCTTAATAGCGTTATGATATTAAAGATCAAAGTGATCCTAAAAAATTTTATATCAATGGGTGACTAGGATCATAGAGGATAATTGGAGCATATTCGAAAAGTAGAAACAAGTTTAATGAGAGTGAATCTTAGCATGATTAAATAAATTGTGGAAGTGATAGTATTTAAACATGGAACATTGGGAGACCCCAAAGAAAATAGTAGTGATGATAAAGTGAGAACTTACTGCAATATAAATTGCTTTGCAAGCTTAGAGACCGTATAGGTATAGAGACATTTTGGATATATGAATGTACAGATTATATAAGTTTGAGGTAATTATTGAGTTGAAAGGAATATACAAATAAGTGCTATATAAGTAAAGGTAGTGTGTAACCTAATACATTGGGCAGACAATTCTATAATGGAATAGTACAAATTTAATTAATGAGGTTACAAATCTAGTGCAATGAAGAGTGCAGCATGTTGAATTGAATACGGAGCAAATTAAAGACCAGTTTCATGTGAAAGAAGTGATAAAGCCTAAAAGTTAAGGATTCAAAATTATGAACCCCATACTAGAATTGAAAAAGAGTTTGAATTTTTGAGTGGAATCGGAAGAGTGATATTTGGTGATTGAAATAAGAAGTATTTGTACCTAATAATGAAGATTGAGTAAAGAAGTTGATAGACAAGTGCAATAACAACCTAAGCTAGACATCCTAGTACGCATATGCTGAAATGGTATCTAGCTGCTAAAGATGTAGAAACAAATGGCAGAATGTTTGAAGTACCAACGGTCAAAACTATTGGAGATATGTATAAGGCTTATATGCTGAAGTTCATAAGAATGTGAGACGGTTATATAATTCAAATTGACTACAGATATAGTGACATCATTAAAATACTCTATGAGGCATTGTATGATGGTGAGGGGTTGTTCACCCTTACATTAAAAAGGAAGAGTGCCCCAAAATTAACAAGGACAAGAATTGATTTGAGACATTGGTGATAAGTGAAGTGCATCCATAATGAGAGTTAAGTGATTCAAGAAAGATAAATGAGTTAGGTTGATCAATACCAGACATAGGGAATAAAGTGAAATAGACATAAGAGTTGAATTTATTAACACTGAAGAGAAATGAATTATCAAAGGAGTGAAGAAGTGTTTTTGTGAGTATCACCTTGCCAAGGTGTGCTCAAATTGAGTACAAGGTGTGCTCAGATTTAAAGAAAGGATAAGTTACGCTATTATGAATTGGTTTATACAAAAATTATTATGAATTAGTGTTACTGATGAAAGACGTCTTAAACTCATAATATGTGATATGTGAATAGGTTAAGAAATAATGTTATGACCGATAGAGATAGACTGACAGCATACGAAGTAAAAGTTGATGAGTAATCTGAAATATATCAATAAATAGTCAACATAGTGTGATAGCTAGATAAGTGATTAAAGAACCTATTGAGTTTATCAATTGTGGTCATTTGGAAAAAATATTTGAGTGGTGAAGTATATGGGAAATGGAGAGGCATATGAGGAAACAATACCTCTACCTTAGTGATCTATCAGATGAAAATTTCGAGGATGAAATTTATTAAGGGGGAATTGTAGCATCCCGTCCCCATACTAAGGGTTATAACCTCAATTTCAATAATGGGGAGAATGGCAATGAGAGAGTTTGAGGAAAATTTGCAATTCATGCTCAGCGGAATGTTAGCATACATGCATGTGAATTTAAGTCTTTTCACACATGAAAATAATTGTACATGCACTCATTAACATTTCGGGTATAGTGAATAGTAATAAAATAGATTGAGAATTGTGGTTATAGCGAATGATTAGAATGAAATGGAGTAGGAAGACTAGAGATAAAATCTAAGTGTTGGACTTAGTAAAGAAAAATGTGTTTAAGAAGTTTACTGAGAATATTTAGTATGAGAGTTATAGATGGTGGGGAAAAAAGTTATCGTCTTAATAAGGGGGAGATATTCAGGAGCATAGACGTATCGTCTATAAAGACATATCGTCTGTGATGACATCACATCATCTTTGATGATTTCATATCGTCTTAAGAGATGCATCTTCTGCAAAGATGCATCATCTGTAAAGAGGTATCATCTGTAAGGACGTATTGTCTGTGATGACGTCACATCGACTGTGATGACGTCATTTCTTCTGTGAAGATACATCGTCTGTAAAGATACATCTTCTATAAAGATGTATTTTCTGTGATGACATCACATCATCTGTGATGACATCATATCGTCTTAAGAGTTGCATCGTCTTAAGTTGACTTTGCTTCGTCTTAAGTTGACCATCTCAATCGTCTGCTCCTTGCATACGTTTGCTTTTGCATTCGTTTACTTATTGCTTTATCTGCTTATTACTTCATTTGCTTATTTCTTCTTCTACTTATTGCATTCGTCTACTTTTGCATTCGTCTACTTTCTGTCTAAGTGACCCAAACTTCTTCAAGAAAGTTATAAACCTATAAGTCCTCTTTCAAACCATCTAACAAGGATCTTCATCCGATACCTATAGTGAAAGTTATGCTAGTTACCCCAATAAAAAAGGTTCAATATGATTGAGGACAGACCCAAATTGAATGATTTTGGTGTCAATGGAGACATAAGGCTTAGGGGAATATGTTTGTAGAGGAAAGTGTTGCAAAATGACTTCAATGTTGAGGTTAAAAAGAGCATATAAAGTTGACCCGGAATGATGCGCTATAGGAAAAATATGAAAGTGAGTAAGAGGTTATGACTTGTGATTGTAGTGGTATTACTGAGTTATAAACTTAAGTATAAATTATACTTAAGCGAGTTTGGATAAAGGGAAGTGGATAAGTGGATAAGAATTGGAAAGGTGTCTTAGCTAGTTAAGATTTTATTGCCTTTAAAAGACAAGCTACTATCCTTGTCTTTATCCTTCTTGAAACTTCTTTCTTTAGAATTCCTCTAACCCAGAGCTTTTCATCAAATATTCACCAAAGCTAAACCTTGCTTTTCTCTGTTTGTCCCCACTTTTACTTGGATATTCCTTTCTTCCATTCCAAGAAAGATCGAGCCTCCCTGTCAACTTTCAAGTTGATGTATGTGGGTGCATGAGAGATTAGGGTTACGTAATTTTGTAGAGATTTGAGCTTCAAACAAGTAAGCTTGTTATGATTATGTAGTTTTTGCATGAAATAAAGCATGCATCGTTAGTTCACTACTAAATGGTTAAGGACAATGATATTCTTATTTGCTGGAAAATGAGTGAGGAGATTTAGTGTCCGTATATAGTGATTTTTTTTGGATTGATGACTGGAATATTATGGGATAGTGTTAAACCAGTTTTGGGAGTTGAAAGATAAATGAAAGTGTGTAATGGTGTGACATAATGATTAAAGTGATAGTTAGAGGAAATATTGAGCTTGAAGCAGAAAGTTGATAATGATATGTACATAGTGATATACTCTGTTTTCCTCTTCACTAGTCATAGATGGGATTATATCGGTAAAGTGGTGAATAAGTTATTGATATTGAAATGCTACTTGAATGTAAATGAGATAAACTAAGTGTACTTAATTTGATTGGTAAATGTGTTTAAAATGTGCATTTGCATTGCGTATAAGTGAAGTACAAATTCCTAACTTAATGTTGAATACTAGACTAAGGTCCGATGATATTGGAAAGTGATTGAATGAGATCATGCAAATGTGAGTGATGCAATCCATCTCATGAGTGCATGAAATATAATGGTAGTTGCGATCGTAGTATCCACTGAAAGTAAAAAGAGCTTAAAGCTCAGAAAGTGAAAAGTGAGAATGAGCCTCGAGCTCAAAAGTGATTAAGAGCCTAAGGCTCACTATGTATAATGAGTCCTGTATCCCCCAAGCGGATAAGGGACAATTATTAATGAGCTCGGTATCTAATCAATATGGGATAGTTTAGGCACTTAGTCACAACAAAGTAAGAAATGGAAAGTGAGTCTCATATGCATTGCATATGCATAATATGAATGATTAA
The DNA here is from genome assembly GCA_027123815.1 of Erythroxylum minutifolium. Classification (NCBI taxonomy): domain Eukaryota; kingdom Viridiplantae; phylum Streptophyta; class Magnoliopsida; order Malpighiales; family Erythroxylaceae; genus Erythroxylum; species Erythroxylum minutifolium. The sequence continues at coordinate 5,341,968 of JAOTJB010000007.1, read as the reverse complement.
GTGTATTGCATGTGAAATGTGAAATAATATGAGATGTTTAATAATGTGATTTATGTGTTATGTGACTGGGTGAGCCATCGATGATGGTCACTCATTGAGTTTGCAAAACTCACCCAAAATTTGCAATTATTTTTCATGATTAGAAGAATACCCCGTTAGGCCAACGGGAGTATGCCTACAGCATACAAGTGAAAGATAGAGGTCGAGATCAGTTCGCGTCTGCATTGCATTTCCTTAATTTGTATTGAATTGTTTATTCTACAACTTTTGGTATAAAATTGTATTCCAATACTATTAAAGTGTTTTGTAATTGTGAAAGGGCCTAAATGGCTATTGAAATTATTGTTGATTTTATTACTATGATTGAAAGTATTTACGAGTGAGAGTGGGCCCTATGTGATGCTTAACTTCCGCATAATATGTGTGATCGTGGTTTTCAGAGAAAACAAAGAAAATTTTTTTTATACCAATTTCCAAATGAGTGAGTGTCCTAGCACACAACCCTCACAGGGAACAGGCTAAGACATCGATGTTAGGTTCGGGTTTTGCGGGAGTGGGATGCTACAGATTGATAATGATGTGGAGCTGATATTAAATTGGATTGAAGGTGAAAATGAGGAGGAAATTAAACTAGGATTGATAGGATATGCATAAGAGTTGTTAGATAACTTGTAGGAGTTGAAAATTTGGAATTTGACCCGTAAATGTCCATTGGACGGACTTGATGTCTGCTAGGCAGACCTTCTCGAGTATTCCAGTGCTTCAACTCAGTTCATATCCCTTTAGAGGGACATATATCTGCTAAATAGACCTTCTCGGGTTTGTTTGTTCCATCTCAGTTCATTTCCATTTGAAGGGACATATGTCTGCTAAGTGGACCTTCTCGGGTCTTCACGGAAGTTGTAAAAATTGAAGTTCTCTTCGAAACTGTACTTAAATGGTCTTAATCCAACATCCCTAGTGAAAGTTATGCTTTTTCTCCCAAATCATGTACATTTTATAAGTTGTGGGCTTAGGATTGCTTATCTATGGTACATTTAGGCTTGAATGGAACTTGAAATATACTTAGTTGATTATGGAAGTAAGAGATAAATTGAGCGATGGGTTTAAGGTCATGGTTGAGGATTGAACATAAGAATGGATTGCCATATGTCAAGCGCTCAATTAGGGATGTTTAGGATGTTATAAGACCTTCAGAGTGCTACACTCATGTTTCATGACTCTCGAGTTAGACTCCGGAAATGGGGTCCAACAGTTATGGTATCAGAGCATCTAGGTTTAGTATCCTAGTTTTGAAATGGGTCGTTTTAAAGCATGAAATGAACATGCATTGTTTTAAATGAACTAGTTGCATTGTTTTGAATTGTTTCACATGATTTGAAATTGTTTTATACGATTTGAACTGCTTTGCATACTTTGAAAATTGTTTTGCATGAACTAAAGGCTTTCAATGGTTTTATATTGAAGGAGTGAAAATACCACTTCGAAAGAGTGGGACCTAGGCTAGTCATAGAGGTGGGAAGTTTTGGAGCTGTAAAGAAGGCTATTCCTCCAGGAAGGCCAAGGGGTCAGGCTCAGGCTCAAGCAAGGGTGTTTTCCATGACTAGAGAGGAAGCTGCAGCCGCTCCTCAAGTTGTCACATGAAAGGCTCAGTTATTCAATTCTACATTATATTTATTGGTTGATTCTGGCTCCACACATTCATTTGTTTCAGTAAGTATGATCTTTCATGATGTTAATTTGATGCCAATGGATAGTCTCGTGATTGTTAGTACTCCTTTAGGGAGGAAGGTGATAATAAGTCAAGTGTATAGGGATTGTAAGCTTTTCATAGAGGGTGCTCAACTAGTAGTGGATTTGCTACCGTTTGAGTTAAAGGGTCTAGATGTGATATTGGGAATGGTTGCCATGTAGAAGTATCATGCGAAGTTGGATTGCAGCCTCAAGGTGCTAGAATTTGATTTGGGAAATGGAAAGAAAGTAAATTTTCCAGGAGACAGGAGAATATCATTTCCAGGACTTATTTTGGCTTTGATAGCTGACAAGATGATGGAAAAAGGGTGAAGCCTTACTGGCACACGTCGTGGACACTGAGGGGAAGGAAGGGAGGTTAGAGGATTTTCTAGTTGTAAGGAAATTTCCTGATGCATTCCCAGAGGACTTACCTGGTTTGCCACTGGTGAGGAAAATCGAGTTTGCCATCGACTTGATTCCTGGGACTGCACTCATTTCCATACCACTGTATAGGATGGCTCCAGCTGAGCTGAGGGAGCTTAAGGAATAGTTGGAGGAACTGTTAGAGAAAGGGTATATAAGGTCGAGTTTGTCACCTTAGGGAGCGCTTGTTCTATTTGTCAAGAAGAAGGATGGAACATGGCAGATATATATTGATTACCGAAGACTTAATAAGGTGACCGTTAAAAACAAGTATCCTCTACCATGAATAGATGATCTGTTTGACCAGCTGCAAGGAGCAAAGGTCTTTTCTAAGATTGATCTTAGATTAGGCTATCATCAGCTCAGAATTAGAGAATCTGATGTAAATAAGATAGCCTTCAGGACACGGTATGGGCATTATGAGCTCCTAGTTATGCCTTTTGGTTTAACCAATGCTCCAGTTGTATTCATGGATCTTATGAATAGGGTCTTCAAGGAGTATCTGGATCAGTTTGTCATAGTGTTCAAGGAGTATCTGGATCAGTTTGTCATAGTGTTTATATATGACATTCTGGTTTATTCTAAGAGTGAAGAGGAATATGAGGCACATCTCAGGATAGTACTGCAGACACTGAGGGAGAGGGAACTTTATGCCAAATTCAGCAAATGTGAATTTTCGCTCCATGAGGTGGTATTTCTTAGACATGTAATTTCTGAGAATGGGGTATATGTTGATCCGAAGAAAATTGAGGCAGTGGTGAAGTGGTATGCACCCAAGATAGTGACAAAAGTGAGGAGTTTTCTGGGTCTGGCAGGTTACTATAGGATGTTTGTGGAAGGATTCTCTATAATTGCTGCTTCACTAACTAGGTTATTGAGGAAGAATCAGAAGTCTATCTGGAGTAATGAGTGCCAGAAGAGCTTCGAGGAGCTTAAGCACAGATTGACTAGTGCTTCAATTCTGACTTTGCCTATAGGAGATGAGAGTTATATAGTGTATAGTGATGCTTCAAGAAAGGGTTTGGATTGTGTATTGATGTAAGGAGACAAGGTAATAGCATAAGCCTCGCGGCAGCTAAAGCCTTGTGAGTTAAATTATCCGACCTATGATCTGGAATTAGCAGCAATGATTTTTGCTTTAAAGATTTGGAGACTTTATCTGTATGGTGTTCAGACGAGGGTCTTTACTGACCATAAAAGTCTCAAGTACTTACTGAGTCAGAAAAAGCTGAATTTGAGATAAAGAAGGTGGATTGAGTTGCTTAAGGATTATGATTTGTTAATTGAGCATCATCCAGGCAAGGCAAATGTCGTGGCGGATGCCTTACGTAGGAAATCATCAATAGCCCATCTTCATACTATTTATCTGCCATTATTGGAAGAGATGCCTAAACTTTGGATAAGTTTGAAGCAGGAGGAACCTGATTGTATTGTGACTACCTTCAGAGTGAGACCGATGACACGGTTGATGTTGTATTTGTGTGATCATATGAAAAAATTTATAATGAAAGTGCATAAGTATGAATGTTATGCTCTTGGGTTGATGATCAATCATAGATTATGATTCGATTGTTATTGATGTGGAACTGATATTAAATTAGATTGGAGGTGAAAATGAGGAGGAAATTAAAATAGGATTGATATGATATGCATCAGAGGTGTTACATAACTTGTAAGAGTTGAAAATCTGGAATTTGACACGTAAATGTTCGTTGGACAAACTTGATGCCAGCTAGGCAGACCTTCTCGGGTATTCTAGTGTTTCAACTCAATTCATGTCCCTTTGGAGGGACATATGTTCGTTTAAATAGACTTTTTCGAGTTTTTTTGTTCCATCTTAGTTCATGTCCATTTGAAGGGATGTATGTCCGATAAGTGGACCTTTTCGGGACAATTATGAAGATGTGCAAAATTTTGCCCTTTAAATGGAAAAATCTCTCTTTGAGGTCTTCACGGAAGTTGTAGAAATCGATGTTTTAAGTTGTAGAAATCGAATTTCTCTTCGATACCGTACTTAAATGGTCTTAATTTGACATCCCTAGTGAAAGTTATGCTTTTTGTCCCAAATCATGTACATTTATAAGTTGTGGGCTTATCATTGCTTATCTACGATGCATTTAGGCTTGAATGGAACTTGAAATATACTTAGTTGGTTATGGAAGTAAGAGATAAATTGAGTAATGTGTTTAAGGTGACAATTGAGGGTTGAACATAAGAATGGATTGTCATATGTTAAGCGCTCAATTAGGGATGTTTGGGATGTTAAAAGAACCATTCAGAGTGCTATGCTCATGTTTCATGACTCTCAAGTTAGACTCCAGAAATGAGGTCCAACAACCCATATCGTCTATGTAGAAGATCTATCAGCGAATATTCGCCATATATACTTAAGTGTTGTAGCCTTATTATAGTTTCTAACCCTCTTGATTCCTAGACTAGCCTCCTGCCTCAGAAAATAGACAGACTCCCATGCCACCTTAGCCCCTATGTGGGACAGTGAAGTACCTCTCCAAAGAAAAGCTGACAAAATGCTTTTAATACGTCGAGCAATTTTAGCAGGTATAATGAACATGCCTAGCCAATATACTTGTATGGAGAAAACGACAGATCTGATCACCTGCAAATGACTTGTATAGGTGAGAGATAATGAAGTCCACAAATAGATCCAAAAAAGAATTCTCTCCACTAAAGGAAGGCAATTTGAGTGTCTTAGCCATGTAGTGATAAAAGGGATGCCTATATAGCGAATTAGAAGGAAACTAATCCAAAAAAAGAGTACTCTCTGTAGAGAAGAAGACTCAGCCTTAGAGATCCCTTAGAAGAAACTCAACTCTTGGTCCGTTTCATAACCAATCCTGAAACCCTCTCAAAATTTGCCAGAGCCTGTCAAATAAGTTTAATAGAAGCTAAATCTACCCGTATGAAAATCATCAAGTCATCCGTAAAGTAAAGATGAGTGAGAGAAATCTACCTACGCCACCAATGATAACGATAGCTTGGTATTGCAGTGGTCTCTCTCAACATCCCTTCCAACCCCTCCATCGCTAGAACAAACTGAAAAGGAGAGAGAGAATTGGCCTGTCGCACCCCTCATGTGATAGAAAAATAACAGTGCAGCGCACCAGCAAGTGCTACAGAAATCCTAGTAGAATAAACTCCCAACTGGCTGTATCAAAGGCCTTACGAATATTAACCTTGAGAGAACACCGTAGTGTTGATTGCTCAAGGTGATAATCGTGTATCAACTCTTGAGTACGAAAAATAGCATTTGCAATCTGCTGCCACAAAAAAAAAAGCCATTTGGGCTCTCCCAATTACCGCTAGTATAATAACTTTAAACTGATTTGCAATGACCTTTAAGATGCATTTATAAAGGACGTTGTAGCAAGAGATCAGTCTGAAGTCATTCAATGTCTTTGGGGTCTCCACCTTGGCATCTAATGTGATCCTAGTAGAGTTCACACATTAAGGCATAACTAAAGTAGAGAAAAAATACCGCACTGTCATCATGAAGTTTGCTCCAATAATGTCCCAACACCTCTTCTAGAAAAAACAGCTGTAACTATCAGTCTTTGGATCCTTATCCTCCGTGATGGAGAATAAAGCAATACGTATTTGCTCTTCTAAAACTGGGCTTACCAAGGATTGAACCTTATCCCCTAGACATGCCAAGTGAAGAATATCAACTGGCTGTATCGAAGGCCTTATGAATATCAACCATGAGAGCACACCGTAGTGATGAGCGATCAGGTTGATAATCGTGTATCAGCTTATGAGTACGAAAAATAGTATCCGCAATCTGCTTCCATAGAAAAAAATCCATCTAAGCCCTCCCAATCACCTATGGTAGAACAACTTTAAATTAATTTGTGATGAACTTTGAGGTGCATTTATAAAGGACATTGTAGCAAGAGATCGGTCTAAAGTCATTCAGTGTATATGGGCTCTCTACCTTAGAAGCCAAAGTGATCCTAGTGGATTTCACACATCGAGGCATAACTGAAGTGGAGAAAAAATACCGCATTATCGTTATAAAGTCTACACCAATAATGTCCCAACACCTCTTATAGAAAAAAAGGTATAACCGTCAATCTCTGGAGCCTTATCCTCCGGGATGGAGAATAAATTAGTACAGATTTCCTCATCTGAAACTGGGCTCGCCAAGGACTGAGCCTTATCCTTTGGGTATGCTGAGTGAAGAATATAACAATATCAGCTGAAGGAGTCAAGAGGATCTGAGAATGCCCTGAAAATAACCCACTGCCATCTATCCTAGTGTTCCCTAATTAGTAATGAAAGTGCCTGTCTCATCATGCAAACCATGCGCCCTACCTCAAACTTATTTATAAATCAAAGATCTATGAAAAAATCTAGTGTTTTTGTCACCCATGGCAAGCCTCTAGACCCGATATCTTAAATCAGTTGGGAACGCTCAACAATACCTAAATTTGATGACAGTGGGGAAGCATCTAAGGCTACCTGGGCTTTAGCCCACTGGACCCGTGCCTCCCTAACCTTGTTGGAAATGTGACTGTAGTCTCGAAAGTGTAAGGGCTTCAGCTTCAGCTTCAACAAACCTAGTCGATGAGTCAAACAAAACATCAGATCCCTCTCACGGGTGCCTCCCAAACCCTCCTAACCATCTTTAAAAAGTCTATATGATTAGCTTCACATTTTAGAAACTTGAAAGTAGTAGGAGGCTGATGTTGCAAAACTTCGAACTGAACCACCATAGTACTGTGATCGGAGATATCTATTAGTAGAAACTCTGTCAAGGTATTAGGCTAAGAGGAAAACCACATGGATTTGCCGAAACTTCAATCCAAACATCAAATAATAGAACCCTACCCTTCTTGACCATTATTGCAAGTGTATTGCAAACCCCTATAACAAATTTGTAACAACTCTACATCCTATAAGCATTACCGAAACTCATCTATATTGCTATACCATCTGATATATATTACCCCCAACTCTGTCAGAGTGACTCAAAATGACATTAAAATCTCTTAAAACTAAGCAAGGAATATAAGTGAATAGCTCAGCCTGCACTCAAAGAAAATCCCAAAGATCTCGTCTCAAACCCAGGTCTATGAAATCATAAACTACTGTCAGGCTAAATGATGTACCTTCTATACACCAAGTCACCTCACAACTAACACCCCGCAAAGTGAACACTAGATTATGAATCATGAATAGACCTGAATCCCAACATAATAAAATGCAACAAGCAATCTCCTCTATCCCGTTACTCAAATAACCCAACCATAGCAAGTAGTAGCAACTACACGCAGAAGATTTAAAGAAGCAACCTTAGTCTCTAAGAGTTCAACCAATCTAAGGTCATATCGCGAAATCTAATTTTAGACTGCTCTTTAAGTATTAAAGCCTTGAGGAACCAAATATTCCAACCTCCTATCATCGAAAATCATAGATAAGCATAACCAAAGAAATCAACTAGAGGGATCAAACCCCTCTCTCCCTATACTAGCACTAAATATCACAAAATGACAAGCTCGATGAGGCAGTGTGGTGTCCGATAGAAAATACTCACCAAAAGAGCCAGTAAAATTAAGTCCATAGCTTTTACTGGGAATAGATGCTTATGAGCTAAGCAAACAAAGCACCTGACTCAGTAAAGCCCTCAAATCTAGAGAACCAGCAAGATGAGGTGTCCGACAAGGAGTAGCCTGGCTAATTGTAGGAGAATCAACTGATACTCCACAAATGGGGACTTGGTCAGTGTCTCGAGTCATATGAGTAGCAAATCGGCCTGACACTAGAGTAGTAACTAGTGTTGGGTACTCAACTCTAGGAGGGTCTCCTAAAATCACCCCTTAAATAGGCAGGGAAGCAACAACGGTGGGTGTAGGAGCCACCGGAGGCTTAACAGCAAGCTAGGGAATTGGAGGCCGACTATAGGGTGGGAACAAATGATTGTCCAAATACATAGCACACAGAGCATCTCTTTGTTGTCCACTCATTCTCCAATTAGATGCGAATCAATTCACCACTCATTCCGTAACAAATATCAAGCTCCTAGATGGGTTCTGAATCAGTAGAAAGATTCACACAGATCCTAGCAAAAGAGAGTCGGGTTCAGGCAGTGGTATACTGATCACAATGCCCAATCTGTTGGGCTAGGAGACCGAGGCTACATTCTTTCAATAAAAGGAATTGTAGTACACGTAATCGTACCCAGACAGGCGTTCTAGAGACTCTGGATTTATCAAATACAAATGCAGGTGCCATTGTTGTAGGACTATAGATTTTCCTTCTGAAATCTATGGGCCTTGCTCGAGAATTTGTTGTAAAGCCACATCCTACTAAAATTGAAATAAGAAGAACCCCATACCTATGGAGAGGACATCCTCAAGGCTGAGTGTCTTCCAAACCCGCATAGCTAGAGTTTGCATAGTAAGAAACGGTATACTGTGCCTAGGGAAAAACTCAACTAAACAACGAGTCCATTGGTGCAAGCTCTCATCAATGAACTCATTTGGTATCACCATTGGCATATTGAATGGCTCATAGGCCATGTTCGAGAATCAAAATCCAATACTGGAGTTTGTAATATTGACTTTATCAGCCCAGGAAAAATCAAAAGTTTTTTCACAATTTTCTACCTAGCTTTTACATACATAACATAAGTAGGGGCGTTAATGAAATTATGCATAATGGTAGTTTTGCAATACCTAAACCAGCAAAAAAATTAAAAATAGTAATGGATGGAGGGGCATTTTTAGGCTTGTCCTTCTTTTCCCTAATCACAGCTCCTCCTGACTCTTCAATTCTAGTCGCTTGTATCCATTCCTTTCCACCGGCAATGGAGAGATGGTAGAGGTGTTAACGTAGTTAAAAAGGGGATGGCACACCCAGGTGCACGTGGAGACTCTCCAGAGGTGGGCTGATGTCTAGAAACACGTTTCCAGTCTCGCATATTGACAGTGGAGGCTGCAACATGTTCTTCTCCCATGCAGTTATGACTTGTAGTGGACCTCCATCACTGACGACTTCTTTTTCCTTTCTGTTAGTTGACAATGGAACTCTAAGAGGTTGTGGAGGTGTCAGGGATCATGCTAGGGCCATTGGAGGAGTGGTGTGTGTGGAGGCCATAGAGAGAGCTCTGTCAGAGATGGTGAAACCGTCAGAGTTTTTTTATTTTCTGTTTACTTGTTAAGGGAACCATTTGTGGGGTTAAGTAGATGGGAATATCTGAGGAGGCTGGTGGGCGTTGGGCTGAGAATGGAGCTTCGACGAGTTTGTCAGCCATTATAGCAGTGGCGGGTACGGTGGTAAGCCGACAGCTGGCAGTGTTGGACTGAAGGATTGCGGTTGCTGAAGTTGACTTTTTTCAACACATGTTAAGAAAATAGAGTTGAGAGAAAAAATTTTTCCAAGAACCTTTCTCCCCTCCCTAAACCATAAACCTTAAACTTTTTTTCAAAGAGAACAACTAAATATGTTAATAAAAGGGAAGGTTCAATACAAAAAAACAAAAAGGCCAAAGGAAGCACTCAAAATTATTTACAAAGAAAACTAAGAAGCCAGATGAGGTCCTTAAAAAAAGATCAAAGCTATGTAGGGAGTTTCCATATGTGTCGCTGAAGAAAAGGTATCAAAAAATGAGACTCAAGGCCTGGAAGCCAATAATGGATAAGCTTGGTGATGTCCTCTATAATGTCCATAGGTGATTGGTCTCCTCTGCTCAAGATATGGTGATTCCTCTCATACCAAAGAAAATAAACAGTGGCAGGGAGAGCTAACCACAAAAGTATATGCCTGAAATCCTTCCTCTGGTGAAGATGGGTGGAAGCCTGTGGAGGAGGTGAAACTAAGAAGTTGAAGGCCAAGCGAAGGGGGCCTTCATCGAGACAGAAACCCAAACTAGTGAAGAGAACCTACGCTGAAAGAAAAGGTTATCTTGTTTGCTTGGATAGGAACTGCATAACACACAAGTCGAAGAAGAAAAAACACCAAACATCAAGAGCCTGTCCATTATCTGAAGGTGCCCTATGATGCTAATTAGAGGAAAAAGGAGTGTTACAGAATATTCCCTAGAAGCCACAGTAGATAGTGGATCGGATCCACTAGTCATCGAGCTCGAAGAAGGTTTATGCAGAGTCAACAAAAAAAAACTTCAAATGAGTGGCCCTTCTAAACCAAACTATTGGACTACTAAATGCGAGGTCTAAACCCTAAAACCCTAAACCCAAAACCCAAAACCCAAAACCCAAAACCCTAAAACCCAGAATCCAAAACATAAAACCCAAAACCCTAAATCCTAAATTTTTTTGAAGAGAATAAATAAGTATATTAATAAAAGGGAAGGTTCAATAAAAGAAAAGGCCAAAGGAGGCACTCAAAATTATATACAAAGAAAACTAAGAAGCCTTAGGAGACCTCAAATAAAAAATAAAAACAAAGGTCAAAGTTATGTAGGGAGTTTGTAGATATGAAGTTGAAGAATAAGTATCTGAAAACGAGACTCGAGGCCTAGAAGCCAAGAATAGATAAGCTCAATGATGTCCTCTATAATGTCCTTGGGAGATCGGTGTCATCTGTTGAAGATGCAGTTATTCCTTTCATACCAACGAAAGAAAACGGTGGCATAGAGAACTAATTGTGAAAGTACATGCCTGAAATCATTCCGCCGGCGAACATGGATGGAAGCTCACTAGAGGAGGAGAAACCAAGAAGTCAGAGGTGAAGCGAAGGGGGTCTTCATCCCCAAACTAGAGAAGAGAACCAGCACTAAAATAAAAAGTGATTGTATGTCTCTAAAGAGGAGTCGCATAATGAACAAGTTGAAGAAGACAAAACACCAAACATTTGGAGGCAATCTATAGTCCAGAGGGACCCTTATGATGCTAACCAGAGGATAAAAGACTGTTGCAGAATATGCTCTGGAAAATATAGTAGATGGTGGATCAAATCTACTAGTCATTGAGCTCGGAGAAGGTTCCATGAAGAGTCAATCTAAAAAATTCAGATTATTAGCCCTTCCAAACCCAACTATCAGGCTGCTAAATATGAGATTTAAAGTAGATAAAATCTCGTACTTGTTGTAACTCACTACTCCCCTCAAGAAAATTCCACTCATCGGAATGTATAATTTCCAAGACCCAAGCATCCCAAGAGAGGCCAGTAAAAGAGAGAACCTGAAATGAAAATAGATCACACAATGGCCCTTGATTCGGCAACTAGTAATCCTGCCATAAGGAGGTATCTTGGCCATCACCAATACAAGCAACAATAAGTCCTCTACACTACTCTTGGCTTAATAGAATCTTCCTCCAAACCAGGGAAGAGCTCGATGAGACTCGAATATGCCAAAAAGATCTACCCATTAACAAAATAATGCGTACCCATATGGTCCATGTAGAAGATCTATCAGTGAATATTCTCCACAAATACTTAAGTGTTGTAGCCCTATTCTAGTCTTTAACCCTCTTGACTCCCAGACCAGCCTCCTGCCTTAGAAAACAGATTGACGCCTATGCCGCCTTAACCCAGATGTAGGACAGTAAAGTACCTCTCCAAAGAAAAGATGACAAAACGCTCTCAATATGTCGAGTAATTCCAGTAGGCCGAATGAACATGCCTAACTAGTATACCTGTATAGAGAAGAGGACACATCTGATCACCTGCAAATGACCTGTATAGGTGAGAGATGCTGAAGTCCACAACCAGATCCAAAAAAGAACCCTCTCCACCAAAGGAAAGCAATCTGAGTGTCTTAGCAGTGTAGTGATAAGAGGGAAACCTAGATAGTGAATCGAAAGGAACCCAATTTGAAAACCAGATACTCTCTTGAGAAAAGAAGACCTAGCCTCGGAGATCCTTGAGAAGAAAACTTGGCTCTTGGTCGAGTTCATAGCCAATCCTGAAGCTCTCTCAAAATCTGCCAGAGCTTGTCAAATAAGTTCAATAGAATCTAAATCTACCCGTCTGAAAATCATCAAGTCATCCGTAAAGGAAAGATGAGTGAGTGAAATCTGCCTACACTGCCAATGATAACGACAACTTGGTATTGTAATGGCCTCTCTCAATATCCCTTCCAAACCCTCCATCTCTACAACAAACAGAAAAGGAGAGAGAGAATCCCCCTTTTGCACCCCTCAAGTGGCAGAAAAATAATCGTGCAGTGCACTACTAAGTGCTACAGAGAAATGTTCAGATATGAGATAAGCCTCAATCCAACTAATCATATAGTCAGGAACACCAATAGTTCTTAATCCTAATAGAATAAAATCACAACTGCCTGTATGGAAGGCCTTACAAATATCAACCTTGAGGGCACACCATAGTGGTGAGTGATCAATGTGATAATTATGTATCAGCTATTGAGTACGAAAAATAACGTTCCTAATCTGCTGCCACAGAAAAAAAGCCATCTGAGCTCTCCCAATTACCGCTAGTATAACAACTTTAAACTGATTTGGGATGACCTTTGAGATGCATTTATAAAGGACATTGTAGCAACAGATTAGTCTGAAGTCATTCATTGTCTTTGGGGTCTCCATCTTGGCATCCAAAGTGATCCTAGTAGAGTTCACGCCTTTAGGCATAACTGAAGTAGAGAAAAAATACCACACTGCCGTCATGAAGTCTGCTCCAACAATGTCCCAACACCTCTTCTAGAAAAAACAGGTGTAACTATCAGTCTTTAGAGCCTTATCCTCCGGGATGGAGAATAAAGCAGTACATATTTCCTCTTCTGAAACTGGGCTTGCCAAGGGTTGAACCTTATCCCCTAGACAAGGCAAGTGAAGAATCTAGCAATATAAGTTGAAGGTGTTAAGGGGATCTGAAAATGCCCTAAAAATAATCCACTGTCATCTGTCCTGGTGCTCCCTGATCAGTGATGAAAGTGCTTGTCTCATCATGTAAACCATTCACCCTACCTCAGACCTATCTGTTAATCAAGGATCTATGAAAGAATCTAGTGTTTTGGTCACCTAGAGCAAGCCACTAGACCTGAGATCTTGCATCAGTCGGGAGTATTAGCGAGTGAGGTCAACCTCAACAATACCTAAATCCGGCGAGAGTAGGGAAGCATTCATAGCTACCTGGGCTGTAGCCTATTGGGCCTGTGCCTCCCTAACTCTGTTGGAAATGTGACTGTAGTTCCAAAAGTGTAAGGAAACACTAAACATCTGGAGCCTGTCCATAGTGTGGAGGTTCCTTAGTGATACTAACTAAAGGATAAAATAGTGTTGCAAAATATGCTCTAAAAACCACAGTTGATGGTGGATCCGATCTGCTAGTCGTCGAGCTCGAGAAGGTTCCATGCAGAGTCAACAGAAAAAACTCCAAATGAGTGGCCCCCCTCCCAAACCAAACCATTAGACTACTAAACACGAGGTCTAAAGAAAATAGAATCCTATACCTGCTGCAGCTCACTGCTCCCCTTGGGAAAAGTCCACTCACCAGAGTGTATAATCTCAAAGACCCAGGCATCCCAAGAGATCCCAGTAGAAGAGAGAACCCGGAATGAAAAGCGGTCACATAATGGCCCTTGATCTGGCAACCAGTAATCATACCATAAAAAGGTATCCCGACTATCAACAATACAAGCAACAATGAGACCTCTACACCACTCTTGACTTAACAAAATCTTTCACCAAACCCAGGAAGAGTTCGATGGGACTCGGATATGTCAAAAGATCTATCTCTCAACAAAACAATACGTACCTATATGGTCCATGTAGAAGATCTGTCTGCAAATAGTCACCACATATACTTAGGTGTTATAACCCTATTTTAGTCTCTGACCCTCTTGACTCCTAAACCACCATCCTGCCTTGGAAACAAACTGACTCCTGTGCCACCTTAGCCCCAGTGTGGGGCAGTGAAGAACCACTCCAAAGAAAAGCTGACAAAATGCTCTCAATATGGTGAGTAATGCTATCGGGCAGAATGAACATACTTGACTAGTATACCTGTATAGAGAAAAGGACAGATCTGATAAGCTAAAAATGACCAGTATACATAAAAGATGCTAAAGTCTAAAACCAAATCTTAGAAATAATCCTCTCCACCAAAGGAAGGCAATCTGAGTGTCTTTCTCGTGTAGTGATAAGAGGGATGCCCAAATAGTGAATTGGAAGGAAACCAATCTAAAACCTAAGTACTCTCTGTAAAGAAGAAGACTTCACCTCGAGGATCCATGAGAAGAAAACTCAACTCTCGGTTGAGTTCATAGCCAATCATGAAACCCTTTCAAAATTTTCCAGAGCCTGTCTAGTAATCTCAAGAGAAACTAAATCTGCCCGACTGAAAATCATCAAGTCATTTCTAAAGCAAAGATGAGTGAGAGAAGTCTTCCTACATCACCAATGATAAAAGTAGCTCGATACTGCAGTGGCCTCTCTTAAGATACCATCGAACCCCTCTATTGCTAAAACAAATAGATAAGGAGATAGGGGATCCCCCAATTGCACCCCTTGTGTAGCAGAAGAGCAACTGTGCAGTGCACCATTACGTACTATAAAGAAATGTGCAGATTTATGACATGTCTCAATCCAAATAATCATGTAGTGAAGAATAGAAATAGTCCTCAATCCCAGTAGAATAAACTTCTAGCTAACTGTATCGAAGGCCTTACAAATATCAACCTTGAGAGCACACTGTGGTGGTGAGTGATCAAGGTGATAGTTGTACATCAGCTCCTGAGTAAATAAAATAAAATCCGCAATTTGCCACCCTGGAACACAAACCATCTGAGCTCTCCCAATCACCTCTAGTAGAACAACTTTAAATCGATTTGCAATGACCTTTAAGATGCATTTATAAAGGATATTATAGCAAGAGATCGTTCTAAAGTCATTCAGTGTCTGTGGGCTCTCCACCTTGGGAACCAAAGTGATCCTAGTCGAGTTCACACATTAAGGCATAATTGAAGTAGAGAAAAAAATACCGCACTACCACCCTGAAGTCTGCTCCAACAATATTAACACCTCTTATAGAAATAAGAGGTGTAACCATCAGGTCCTGAGCCTTATCCTCTGGGATAGAGAATAATGCAGTACGTATCTCCTCATTTGAAACTAGGCTCGCCAATGATTGAACCTTGTCCTCTGGGATACGCCTAGTAAAGCATCTAGCAGTATCTGAGAATGCCCTAAAAATAATCCACTACCATCAATCCCAATGCTCCTTGGTCAATGATAAAAGTTCCTGTTTCATCATATAAACCATACACCCTACCTCTGACTTGTTTATGAATCAAGGATCTATAAAAGAATCTAGTTTTTTGGTCACCCAAAGCAAGCCACTGGACCAGGGAGTATTGTTGAGTGAGGTCACATTTAGCAATACCTAAATCCAATGAGAGTGGGGAAGCATCTAGGGCTGCCTAAACTGTAGCCCACTGGGCTGGTGCCTCCCTAACTTTATTGGAAATGTAACTATAATCTTGAAAGATTAAGGACTTCAACTCTTGTTTCAGAAAACCTAGTCGGTGAGTCAAACAAAGCATCAGATCCCCTTTCATAGGTGCAGCTTAAACCCATCCTAACAATCTCTAGAAAATCGTGTGATCAACCTAACATTTCAGAAACTTGAAAGGAGTAGGAGCCGACATTGTAGAACTCTAAACTAAACCACCATAGCACTATGATCAGAGATATTTCATGCTAGAAACTTTGTAAAGGTACTAGGCTAGGAGGAAAACTATGTAGAGTTGCCCAATCTCCAATCCAAATTTCGAAGCATAGAACTCTGTTCCTCTTGACCATTATGCCAAATGTATTGGAAACCCTAGTAAGGAATCTGTAATAGCTCTACATCATGTAAACACTTCCACAACTCATCCATATGGTTGTACCATCTAGTATATCTGCTGACTCTGTTAGAGTGACTCAAAATGACGTTAAAATCTCTCAACACCAACCAAGGCATAGAAGTAAAGTGCTCAGCCTGCCCTTGAACAACTCTCATCTATTGCTTGGGTCAATGGAACCATAAACTACTATCAGGCCAAATGTAGTACAATCCATCAGTCGAGTCACCTCATGACTAATAACCTAATGTGTAAACATCAAACTCTGTATCTCAAACATATTCGGATCCCAAAATGGCATAGTGTAATAAGCCAACTAATCCATCGCATTACTCATATTGTCCCATCCCTTACAGGTAGCAGAAATTACTCCCTATAGGTTTTGAGGGTTACCTTTGTCTCCAAAAGACCAACCAAACCAAGATCATGATGTTGAATCCAATCTTGAACTTCTCGCTTAGTATTGGAGCCATTATGGCCCCTAATATTCCAAGTTCCTATCATAGGAAATGGAATAATTAAAAAAAGCTATGAAAATCAACTAGAGGGGCTGGGCCCCTCACTCACTCTATCCTCTATCAACTTTGGATAAAAGATGAGCAAAAGGAGTTGATGAGTCTTCAAGTCAAAAATCTCCAAAGGTGCCAGCAAATTTAGGACAACTACTAGGAATAGATGCCTCTAAACTCAAAAGACAAGGCATCTAACTAAGAGTAGTCCTCACCTCTGTAAAAACAGTTAGATCAGGTGTCTGAGTCGAACTAACCTATGCCTTGGTAGAAACAATCTGTCCTAGCTCTGAGGGATGACTAGGTAGTCGACGTGGAGTAAACTAATCCATAGTAACAACATCATAAGCATCTAAGGATCCTAAATCATCATGAGTAAGAACCTGGATTACTTCCCTGACTATAGAAGAGGAAGTTG
Organism: Erythroxylum minutifolium; assembly: GCA_027123815.1. Taxonomy (NCBI): domain Eukaryota; kingdom Viridiplantae; phylum Streptophyta; class Magnoliopsida; order Malpighiales; family Erythroxylaceae; genus Erythroxylum; species Erythroxylum minutifolium. Next base: position 5,325,098 of record JAOTJB010000007.1, on the reverse strand, counting down.
TAGGAGAAGGAGCACTCAGTATTGGATCTACAACCCTAAGACTCTGGCTCAGTACCACCATTAGAGTGGTGGGAGCAATAACTTAGGGTGTTGCAGTAGTCGGGAGGATATAAGAATGGCCAAAAACACTACACTGGGAACTCCACTTAGGTGTCCGCTCATACACCACTCATAACACTAGCAATCTTAATCTTATAAACAGGCTCAATTACAACAGATAGCTCAATAAAAAATCTGGCAAATGAGAGTCAAGTCCTGTCAGAAGTATGCCAATCATAACTAAGGGGCCTCCTAATCCTACTAGCCAGGAGATCAAGACATCGCTCATTCTATAAAGGAAGCGGTAGATCATGTAATCATACCCAAACTGACACTACGAAAACTCGTGATTTGTCAAACTTAAAATGAGGGTACCACTACTATAAGACCATGAATTTCCCACCGAAAGTCCATAGGCCCTACTTGAGGATCAACTATAAAGTCTCCTCAAACTGAAAACAAAAAAAGGAAAAACACAATGCCTGTGGATATAATATCCTCGAGACTAAGCGTCTTTCAAGCTCTCGTCGCAATAGATTGAATGGCAAGAAAGGCCATAATATGCCCATGAAAGAAACTGATTAAGCATCGGGTCCATTGATGGAGACTATTAAAGTAAATTACACATTATTAAAGACTTTAAGTTTAAGAAACTAGATACACAAGAAGGCGGAGGGGGGGGTTGAATGGTGTATCCTCCTTCTTTGTTATAATGTCTCTAAAAGAAAACTTTTCTTTCTTATTAGAAGAATATCACAACTTATTAGCTAGATAAATCACAAATTATTTCCCTAAGAGTTTTAACAACAAAGTAAACTAAAGTTAAAGAGTAGAGAATAGATGATGCAATTTTTATACTGGTTCACCTAAGCCGTGGGTTACGTCTAGTTCTTAGAGTTCGTCTGAGTGTTCCAATATTCTTCAAACGTTTACAAGTATTCTTTCCTTCTAGAGCCTCTTCAGGTCTTTTACAAAGTATTCTTTCACTATCTTAGCCTCTCCAGGCTATCAGCCTTTTCTTTCTCTCACTAGAAAAAGATTGTGA
>JAOTJB010000007.1:5309491-5320714 GCA_027123815.1 Erythroxylum minutifolium | reverse complement strand
ATTTACGTGTTAATCATTTTATAGAATTAAAAAGTAATCTTGATTTTTAAGAAGTCAAAATATGAAAAAAAAATTTGTAATAATTCTAATGTAATTAGAATTTGATCTCATCTAAATTTCTCAACAGTTTTGTTGGTGGGAAGTATCTCTAGGAAGAGAACTACGTGTCAATGACATAAAGCACTGAATAAAAGAAAGAAGACAAACCAAAGGGAGGTAGCACCAGTCGACAATAAAAAGGGAAGCAAGCATGAATGAAGGTGGGAAAAGCTCTTGCGTGTTTAATAGTCACAAAAAAGGAAAATTAATTTGATGAGGGAAAAATGAGATGGAAGAGAGGAAAACTAGAGTGAGGGAAAAATGGCTTTTCAATTTATCATTTCATTGTATATTTGTTTATATTTGATATTTCTTGTTTCTAGGTTCTTGTTGTTAGGAGGCATTTATATAGTTTTAGCTTCCCTCGCATTCCTTAGTGAAGGTAAATGAGTTCCTTTTATTTCAATTACAAAACGTTTTATTTAACTCCTATTGGTCATAGGTGATGAAGAACTATTTAGGAGAACATTAGATCTTGAATTTTTGTATCACTTGTCATGTCAGTTTCAATTCATTTTTCTTATCGGTTTCACTGAAGTAAGCCTGTTTGGTCATATTACATCGCTTCTGTAAAATTCGAATAGAGGCTTAATTAAGTATCAAAACCCTATGAACATTTTATTTCTTAGAACAAGTTGATCTCGATTACAAGGTTGATCTAACCAAGCCTTTAAAGCACAAATTAACCAATGGGCTACCTTGCTTACTGGATCCAATTCAGTCTATTGACGTGATCAGTCTCTGGAGTAGCCTTCCGATCCCAGATGGTCCAAAGGCCTGTCTTGCCCAGTGGGTAAGTTGATTTAGGCTAAGTAACAAGTTCGCCACTTTTGTACGTTTGTATAACGTTTTGTGTCTAAACAATTATACAATGACTAGTTGAAAACCAATTTCTTGACAAAGAAGCAATCGTATGGTTACTTGAATCAAGGACACATAGTTTTAACAGTGTCTTTTTCTCATTACTTTCAGTACATTGAAAATTCACTTGAAAGCTTCTATATTTTCTTGGGCATACGTGGTAGTCGTATTCGTCAGATAGGTTAGTCACAAGTCAAAAGCACAGATATGGCAAGTTATTAAGGAAAATGCACTTTTCAATTTGTAATGAAAATTAAATTCTACATTATAATAAACTATTTTTTAGGCGCCTGTAACTTTTATAAAATTTACCCTTAACATCTATATTATCAATGTTCACCATCAGAAGCAAAAATGCATGATTATGATTCAGGAGTGATTAGTTAATTAATTGTTTCAAGCATTGAATTATGAAGGATTTGTGTGTGTGTGTGTGTGTGTGGTTGTGTAAAGGTGAGAAACCTAAATGAGGGGAATTAAAGTATTATTGATTAGTGAAGTAGGCCGATCTGTACTTTCTCCATTGGTTGATTCAAAGAATCCTATTCCCGTGAATTACTTAACTAATGCACGACGTGATACCACACTTTAAAGTTGATTGTGGAAATGAGCAAGTCTACGGATTGGAACTGAATGGTGGATGGCTAAAACTTCTTTTGTATGGATAAAACTTCTCGATGGTCTTCTCAATCCCAAGGAATTTGTCCAACTCTTCTTCATTACATAAACTGAGTCTCTAGTAGGTATCTTCTTATCTCTACCTCCTTACTGGCTTACCTTATCTCTGGATACCATTGATCCACATATAATTAATGGTTGCTTTCTCTTATTTGGATGTTGCTTTAGCTCTCTATCCTTTGTGTCCTTTTGCCAGCTCCACAGCAATTCTGTAATTTCATATTTTATGCAACTGATGGGATATTTTAAGCATATCCATAAGCTGTAGATTGAGATAATTAAGGAAAAAAAGCATAATTGTAATTTCTAATCCAAAACGTAGGCGTATAAGATCATAAAAATTGGCAATAGCACCATAAAAAGAAACCAAAAAGAAAAAAGAAATTGTGAAACTTTACATGAAATGATGACTGAAAAGAATCAATTTAATTAATTATGTTCCCCTACAATGTCAGCTTCAAATGTTGGGGTCCAGTCAATAACAGGCTGGATTATGATTATGATTAGGAAGGGAATGCATATGTATCACATGAAAGCTATTTCTAGGCACTTCTCTATCTAGGCCTATATGGTATGTACTAGTGCTGTTTGGAATGTTAGTGTTCAAATCAACATTATTACTTTCCTCATCACTATAGATTACTTCTTTTTACTTTTTACCCAAAGAAACAATTAATCCACTTAATTTACCCCATCCAACCTCATTTAGTGAGCAACTTAAACTTGGAACCTCTTAATCATTGAAAGAAAGTAGTTACTATTAGATTATCCCCTCAACTTTTTACATAATCGAATAAGATGTAGATTTCTTTTGACCCATTTAGAGGCTGCTAACTCAGCTTATTTGCAGTGGTTTGCATGTATTGGAAAGGTAACATTCGGGCACAAGAAATATAATTTGTGAGCTACAGAAAATAATGTAGTTAGCTCTCATATGTAAGACTAATAAATTGTGGGTTGTTATTTCAATACTTCCCTAATTATATTTTTCAAATGGATCTTGGGATAAGAATTCAATTGTAGAGATTTTCGTCAAATATACTATTTATCAAGATCTAAAAGTATCAAATTATGTTATTGTAGGAAAACAGACTAAATTTAACATACCCAGTGCACTTCTAATTTTGTGAGAGTCTGAAGAGAGTTATACTTTACGCAACCTTTCCTTTGTAAATTTACAAAAAGATTATTTTCGTGACTTAAACCTGTGATCTTATGGTTACAAAGAAACAACTTTATCAGTCGTTCCAAGACTCATCCTCAAAAAAGAAAAACGGACTAATATCTATAATCTATATTAACTAATAATCTTATAATTATAATGCCATAAAAGTATAATTATGATTATAATCCTATTGCCTCCTCAACTACAATGTCAACATCCATCACCTTCACAAGAGAGACCATCAAACTCCTCTTGCAAGTAAATGTTCTCGTTTTGAGAAAGTGGTTTTGGATATGCGCCGTTGTATTTCTTCTACCTTTACTTTGGGACTCATTGACTGCACATGCTACCTTTCAATTCCATGCATCCTCAATAATTTCCTATACATTTAACAACAAAAATGATTAATCATAAGGTATGGTTCTACCCTTTTCTTTGGCTGTCAATTTGTTTCTTTTGATGCTATGGATTGGCTGCTACAAAAAACTTTGGACCTTTTCCGACATAAAACAATACTAGAGTTTGATTTTGATATTTATTAGACTAACGTAAGTAAAATATGCTGCCTTCTAATTTAACAATTTCTGCAGTATGTACGGCCTTGTTTTTCATTTTATTTTCTTCACCCACAACAGTCTCCGAGGCATGTACGGACATCGGAGATGCGCTGCTACTTTAACTCTTGTTTCTTCTCATCCGCTTTCTAGAAAAGGGGCTGACGGTACAGCACGACTCATAATAAGATGCCAGGTGGACGGCTGGAAAAGAAGGCATAGGTAGGTGCCGTTCCAAATACATGATGACAAATTTCTTTATGTCAAATCACTAAAGAGCTGATTGTCTAGTAAAATGTTGAATGAATAATAGGGTAAACTGGAACTGTGTTATCATCAGGATGATTTTTGCATGTATTTGCATGGACGCCTACAGTGAGGGAGTCATGATCATCATCGCACCTCTGGAAATTTTGTATGTCACCATCTCCTTCAGACTCAGATCATATCACATGCGAATCAATTACTAGATTGCCACATTTGGGAATGAAGCTAATCACTGTTTGTTACTATTTCCAGCTACTGGATGTGAATTTGTATAACACACAATACGCTTGCACTTTGGATTTATACATATATATACGTGTATGTCCTGATTAAATTCAATTCCGTCAGAAGAATCAATTTAAATGATCTTAAAATCTACTAAATATTTTCACTTAGAAGAGATATTTTGAAGCTTTTGATAAGGCAATAACAGACAACAATATGAAAAGAAAATGGCATGAAATGACCTTGTCAGAAAGTGATATTATAGGAGACATGTATTAAGTCATTTCGTATGATGAGCATCTATTTTTAAAACATTAAAGTTAAATTAATAAAAGTTCTTAGGATTACATCCATCCAGCACTAAGTTGGAACAAGAGAAACTTAGGACAATAGATTTCTAAAAGACAATAGTATCTATTGTAAGAAAGTTGATGATTCGGTTGAATTGTAAATTTTTCAATTTTTTGACACAGTTCTTATTCAAAAAAAGAAACTTTGATTTCTTGTTAACAGCTTAAAATACTCTTTCTTGTAAATCTAAATTATGTTGAACCATACAAATGATTTTATTTTTTTATTTTCAATTTTATTATTGTATATATTGACAATACGGCTGAACACAAATAAGGAAATTTTCAAATCAAATTAAACAAGAAACAAAAGGAATTAGAATTAAATTGTATTGTTTTTTTTTGAACCAGACTAAATTGTGCAAATGAGTTTAATTTGATTTTTTTTTCTATATGTTAGAATAAAAGACGTAAACCTCCTTTATAGCTTATGAAATTTTAAAAAATTTCCCGATCTTTAAAATTTTTGAAAAAATTCCTTTCAATTTTCAAATTTTCTGAAAATGTATTGTTTTCAATTTGGGATAAAAAATAATGGCAAACATATATAGTATGAACATAATGTGAACTAATTAAATATTATTTATATAACAATTTAACCTGGCTCTTAAACTTGAGGTAGAATAAATAAATTTAATAAGATTAAATTTATTTATATTTAATAAGATTAAGTTCAATTTTTAAATTAAATATTAATATTTTCCTACTTAAATTTGAATACGTTAATTTCATTAAAGATATGGATGAATAAGGATTTTTATATCACTTATCATCGTACTGCACTTTTAATTTGTACTTTTATAAGATTTTAAAATTTTGAAAGAATGATATACTTGTGAAATAGAAAAGACAATTCCTTAAATGCAGCAGCCTAAGTCAGGACTGCTTCAATCGAGATCCATCTAAAAAAAGATGATTCTTGATATAGATATGGATCGTGAATTGATTTGATAAAGACATCAAAGTTTAAATATGAGATATCATGACAACCCACATGGAGGTTTCTGTCAAAATTTATATTCAAAAGAAAACAATAAGTAAAAATTATCAATTAATTTTTAACTATTATTTTAAAAATATGATTCTTTTAAATTCAAAATATGTTTTTTTTCCAGAAAAAATGGAGTTATCATTGAACCAGTTTGAACTTAATTATACAGCAATTCTTAATGTCAATGTTATATTAGGAAAGGTTGATAAGTATTAGAATTACACTCCATGAAAGTTGTAGTCGCTTCACAACGTTTATAGATTATGATAAAGTAGTAGATGTGAATATTTATACATTTATCTTCTTCTTGGCCTTTAATTTGCCCACTCTATTTACATATTTGAGGATTTAAATATGATATCATAATTGAGGTGATGAAGGCGTAATACATTCACTAGTAAAATATATGTTTTCATATTTGTAGATGACAAATAGTTTGATGAAACATAAAGTAATGGTTTCTTAACACGTTAGTGTGATTACAGATTTACTCGACGCGTGGTGGGAGGATAATGAACATAGAGTTGATAAAGTATTACACGATCATTTTGTTCTCCATCTCTTTCCTGTCTTTATATTGCATTATGTAGGAAAATCTGATACTATTCTTACCAACCAAGTAACGTTTTCTTACCGGTAACAAGAGCTTTGAGCATACAGACAATGCATTCATAATTATTAAGCCATAAAAAACGAAACGAGCTTCCACTCTATTAATGTCAAAGGCACCGGGAGAAGAATTTGATTGGTTTGTGACTTGATGTGCTTTTTTCCTGTCAAAGTACTAAAGTAATCGCTGCATCCATACTAATATTATTATAAAGCCATATAGGGATCTGATGTAGGGCAGGCTAGAGTAGGATAGCTAAGAATTACGGGGTATACAATCCGACATATTTGATGAAAGCTTTTAGACGACAATGATTTTTGTATTGTTTGTTAGGATAATTCTGGAAAAGGAAATGGTCACCTTTTGTAATTGATGTTCTTTTTGAATTGGCGTATCAAGGTCTGGTTCAATTAATGGAACTCTCTTTATTTCAAACGTGTAAAAGTTCCTTCACTTTATTTGTTTTTTAATTTTTTAGCTCTTCTTTATCTATGGTCCAAAAACGAGGTTTACATACTTCTCAAGCACATATGTGTCTTTGCATGATGTGAGACAGAGATTGAGGGAATATATTAGAGATTATGAGACCCCACTAAGAAGGACTTTTTCCTTCACATGATGAAAGTATCAAAAGTAATCACCCCTTGTCACTCATGAAAACATTTGATCATACAGAGACGTGTTATGTGATTTGTAATGATAGCCTGTAACAAGGTTTTAAAGTGTGATATATTCCTAGGAAGCAGAGAATTTATGAGAAATTCGTTGAATACAATTGAGAAGTTTTGAGCAGCCTACTTTTTGTCCCGAGTTGGTATGGAAAAATGGTGATACCAGGTGGGGATATTGGACGACTATCATTCTTAGTGTTCCATGTACAATAGTGCCCTTTAGGAGTGCAAAATTGACAACTTAAAAATTCTGGCATTGGTTAGAAGAAAATGGATTTAAAAAGAATAAGTGATTGTGAACCCAAAAGGCGATGAATGATTCTAGATAATTAGATACTTGGGATACGTGGTGCTCACATTGTCTTTGAATAGCATCAAATATTAGCAGGCCATTTTGCTAGGAAGTCGAATGACTTTTTATCTCCATCCTTAAAATATTCATGATTCACTCAGAGTGGTTTATAAGACTCCAATATACATTCTCTTTACGTACTATCCTTGTATGTGCTATTATTACTTGTAGGATCTTTGTGTCATATTCATAGTAAAGTAAATATGTTCCAACTACTTATTAGCTGGTCTAATATGCAACTATTAAGTAGCAGAAAAGTTGTATATACATATATTTGTGTATTTCTGAACGAAAAGAATGCAGATAAAAGTAATTTTGTAAGCAAGGGATTAACTGACAGATACTTGAACAAAGAGCCTTTATATCTATGAAAACTTTAATGTGTGGCCCTGATGTTTCCCTTTAATACAAGTTTTTTTGAATTGTAGATGATCAAGCAAATTTCTCCACTTAAAATGTCAGCCTATAAGATTATCTAAACAAATATTTGCCTAATATTTGGGCTATAATAATAAGCAAATAAATATAAAACACCCACTTAACGCTCTTGTCTTGTATCAGTTATAAAGAAATAAATTTCTGCAAGGCAAAGATTTAGACCAATAGAAATAATAATAGATTATAAAGTTAAACAATATATCACATCTCACTAATTATTTTTGAATTAAAAGAGATATCTTCATTAACTATAGTAAAGTTGTTACAAAGTTACAAGAAATTCCAGTTACAAAAGAGAATCAACAAAAACAAGAACTAAAAGTTACAAGCAACTAAACTAAATGTTCCATCTCATTTTCATATCAGTACTAAGTTGATTGTGAGTGGATTTAGCAAGCATAATCTCCATTATCCAGTTAAGGTTGGCATTAGCTAGGTAGTGTGTTTCAATGTCTTTCTGTTTATAAAGTATTGAATTCCTCTCTTTTCAAATGGTCTGAATGGTGGTGGTAAAAGGTGTTTTCATGATTCCTGCATCTTGCTTCAATTGGATCCAATTCAACACCCTACTCCACTCATAATTCTAGCAATACTCCTTTAGCTTGTACATTACTTAATTCTAAATTGTTTAAGAATATTTGCACTGGAAAAAAAATGCTCCATATCCTCCATATTCACTTTACAAAGTACACAAATAAGATCAAAGTCTCCGAACAAGATATTTTTTCTTCTAATTATGTTTTTAATAACAAGCCACGTAATTATATAAGCCTTGGTGTTTAAAGAGTGATTCTAGGGTATTTCCTGTTCATTAGGGATAATGTAACATAGGCTAAATGACTCGAGCTTTTGTAGTTGTTGCCTAGATTAATTTATTATTTGTAATGTGACTATCCTACTGTTTGTGTGTAACTATACAACACAAACTACTCGTTTTATGCTCAAAAATTGCAATTGACTGGGTCGTGACTTGTATTAAAAAGTAGATATCGATCCTACAGGGATTGATGCCCAGAGATCACTTAATTCAAACAAAACTTTGTTTAAGAAATGAAATTGTTTAATACAAATAATCTGGAAAATTAAATTAAAATTAAAAGACTAATAACAAACACTGAACAATACCAATATGCAGAAAAATCGGAACTTAAGAATTTAAAAACTAGAGATTACTTATTTTCCTATTTTGTTTCCCTCCTATTTTATCAATCAATTTGTTTCTTACCTAAGATTTATGTATGTATTAATTACCCTCTCTCAAGGTATAATTAATTATCCCTAATCAAATTAAATGGAATCAATTGAACGATCTCTCAACTATCCAATGACTCTAACGATTCAACTAGTTATTAAACTATCCTACGGGTGATCAATTGAATTCGTTGAGATTTCTCTTCTAACTAATCAATTGATGTGATGATTGTACATCTATAGATTGCCAACTCTCGTTGTACAATCCTAAATAAATAATCTTACTCACTCTCTTGACTTGTTGTAAGATAACAAATAAAATCAACAATCATCAAAGACAATTTCCTTCAATTCAATAAAATAGGAGTTTTAACAAAATAATTCAAAAGCAATCCCTAAAAATAAATTAGCCAATCATGGTCTCCATAACATCATCAACATTTAAATAAACCATTTTACAAAGAATAGAAGAAGTGAAATTGACAGAAAATTTAATAAAGAAACTCTTAAATTGAATAAAGAAACTCCTTCTCTTCTTTGCCAAAATTTAGAAATTTTGGTGTTGATATGCTATTTTCCCCAATCTTGATGATAATCCTTGACTTCAATCCTTCTTCAAAGCTAGAAACTTGTATTCTTCACTCAAGGGTGGTTTTTCTATAGAGGGGTTTCATCCTCTATTGATGATGGAGGCTTAATTATGCTTTAATAGTCTTAAAACCCTAAGTTTAATGCAGCCCCACATTATGACTCGGATTATAATTCCCACTATCGTAGGAATTGGCATAATCCCATGATTGTAGGAATTTGTAACAGATAGACTCATCTTTTCTTTTCCTCTTTGATCTCTAGCTCAATCACCAAGTTGCTCCATCTTCCTTCCTATATAAAAAAAGTCAATTTTTACCCTAAATTAATATCAAACATAAAAGAGCAACAATGGAAATCAAACTAAATGAAAACATAAAAAATGAATCCTAAACTACAACAATAATCAACAATTATGCAAGAAAACACATGCCAAATACTTAGAAAAACATAGACTAATTCACAACTATCAACATCCCCACACTTAAGTCTTTGCTTGTTGTCAAGCAAAATAAATACAATCAATCAATTCTATCAGTTCATTTTCACAAAGATCAAAACATACAATCCCTCAAATTTAAGCCAACGCAAATATCAAATTAATACACATATCATGACTACTTTTTCATTGGTGTACATAAGCCAACTCAACAATTGGCACCATCACTCAAAGATAAGTAAAGATGCAAAATGAATCTTCCTCACTGTTTTCACTCATTTTTCTCAAGTGTTTGATGGTTAGTGAACTTCCTATAAGAAACTACACTATCATAGGCTTGCTAATACACCAGTTCTCATATACAATGATTGCATGCATAAATAGATCAAAATGATTTGTTTAGGGTTGTAATGTAGTAAGGGATAAGGTGGGTAAAGAGAGAAAAGATTAACACAAGCATTCATAAAGTAAAAAACGTATAAAATGGGATAACAAAACATAACTGTGAGATATACAAATGTAACTAATATTTTGCACTTATTGATGCTACTCACTTGTTCTTCCTTTTTCTTTTCTTTTTTCGTTTCTTTTCTCTTTCAACATTTCTTTTTTTTATCATACATGGAAGAACTATGAATATAATAACAGATCAATACCAAGTAGAAATATACTCAACTCATCTCGATAAAATTTTCACAATGATCCCAACTATTGTATTACTTAATACTCTACTAAACTTGTGAACGGGTAGGTTAATGAAGTTCTAGGTTTTAAAATTTTGGGTGTTTTCAAGAAACAAAAGCTCATGGTTCGATGGGGGTAACAAGGGATAATACAAAGGGTAGGTCATTTAAGCTAAGGGTTAACACAAAAAGGGCCTTAATCATCTCTATTAAGCATGCATCCAGTAGACTCAAACCAATTCAAAGCAAGTTCTAAAGGTAATAACCTAAGAAAGTATCACTCAACAAAGAAATAGAATCATTATAGATGGAGTCATATGGCTCAATCCTCACTTTGGCTCAAATGAAACTCATTATACATCTCTATACTACCTCATTGATCAAATGTCAATTTGATACTAAGCTTATGTAACTACCTACTTTTCATCACTCTATATGGTTCACTTTCTACTCAAATAGCCTAATCTGAGTTCAAATATGCATTCAATCTAATTCTAACTAGCATAACAGAATCTCATAGCAATATTCATCAGAATGATTCAAATGTGGTTCTACTGCTAACACAAAGCACATGATATGCCCAAACATACATCTTATTTAACAAAGTGCAAACAATGCAATTGAGAAAGTCAATGTTAACTCCTCACATTTAAAGTTCACATTGTCCTCAATATGATAAGTCAACTACCAGATAAGGGAAAATGACCTCAAACCAAACAAAAGAAATTAAAACACACAAATGGCATCAAACTAAACAAAAATGACAATAAGCCAAATAAAAGAAAATGACATGAAACCCAACAAAAAATGAAATTAAACCAAACAAAAGAAATAAAAAAATTTAAAAGTAAAAAGGGTAAGAAAAGCTTATTGAGATGATGGTGGTGATGGTGTTAGTGAAGGAGCTTCAAAATTGTTCCTTTGACAGAAATTAAGGAACCTCTTCTTTAGGCTGCGCTGCTCCTCATGAACTTGCCATATTTGGGTACCGAGCTCATTGAGTTGGGATGTCATTTGCTATTGGTTGGAGGCCATCTGGTCAAGGATTTGTTGAAATCGGT
>JAOTJB010000007.1:5298001-5309391 GCA_027123815.1 Erythroxylum minutifolium | reverse complement strand
GGCTTCGTCCTCCCTTGATGATGGATGCTTAATTATGCTTTAATAGTCCCAAAACCCTAAGTTTAGTGAAGTCCTACATTATAACTCAGATTATAATTCCCACAATCGTGGGAATTGGCATTATTCCCACGATTGCGAGAATTTGCAACAAATGGACTCCTCTTTTCTTTTCCTCTTTGATCTCTAGCTCAATCTCTATGTTGCTCCATCTTCCTTCCTATATAAAAATAGTCAATTTTACCCTAAATTAGCATTAAACAAAAAATAACAACAATTGAAATCAAACTAAATGAAAATATTCAAAATGAATCCTAAACTATAACAATAATCAACAATTATGTAACAAAACACCTGCCAATACTTAGAAAGACATAGACTAATGCACAAGTATGACCTACTAAATCTAGAGAGCTTGTTCTAGGTTGTTCGATAGCTAGGCTTAGTTAAAGAGCTTATTTTGACTAAACACAACCTAAGGGGAAATTGGGATTAAAAGAGCTTATTGTTAACCTACAATTAGTAGTTTCTAAGAGGGGCATGAGATTAAAATGATGATTAAGTATGCATATTTGTGTATAGGCTGACATTGAACTAAGAATTGGATTCTAAGCTCATTCATCAATTTTCTCACTTTTATGTTGTTTAATTTGATTTGCTTTTGTTAGTTCAATTTTACTTCATTTTGTTTATTGAAAAAGCCAAAACCCCCCATATCTTAAACACTGAGCTTTTCATCACAAAAACTACACAAACACTCTCTGTGGATATGATCCCTACTCACCACTGCTATAAATTTAGTTGTGTAGAAATAGGTTTTATTTTCTAGCGCATTCGAAACGCATCAAGAATTTTTGCACCGTTATCGGGGAGTGTGTATATTTATTTATAATTAGTTTTAAAATTTATTTCTTGATCTTTTCACGTTTGTTAGTGTTTGTGTATAGAAGGGACATCGCGAAGGGAGTATGTTAATGCTATTGGTGAAAATTTTGCCATAATCAATATTACCAATCCTATAAGTCAAGTTAGAGGGATCATCTTAACATTAGTTATGGAGTAAACTTCTTCCGAGATAGGCTGCAAGATGCACAAAAATTCCCATATAGACTAAAACCTCTTGTTCCTAATTAGGTATATCACTAGAAGACTTAGTTAAGTCTCTTGCTAATAATACTCTGCAATTTCAGTAAGATGTGAAACAATTCCAACAAGATACAATATCTAGAATCCAGAACTTGGTAAATCAGATGGGTCAGATGATGGTAGTTATCAACTGCCTAGAATCAAAAAGAGAAGATAAGCAACCATCTCAACCCTGAGGTGAATCCAAATAACATTAGCTCGTAACTTTAAGGAGTGAAGAGGAGTTTGAGAATCTTGAGATGACTATTTAAGGGATTACTAGTGAAGAAGAAATTGAGAAGGAGCTCGAAGGACAAAAGGATATATCATTTAGCTCAAAGGTTAATAATGAGTCCTTAATTTTTATTAAGACTAACCATCTACTTTTTTTTCCAACAGATTGGAGAAATTGAATGAGAAAAAGTGTGAAGAGATATTGGAAACTTTTCAAGAGTGCAGGGATTCAGTAGAGATTAATAGTTTAAAGATAGGTAATGCGTATGATCATCAACTCAGGACCTATTCTGAGGAACTTCAAGTTGAAAAAGCAGAAGTTGTGACACCTGAAGATCATAATTTTTTCACGTGATAATGAAGACATAGAGTCAAGCTAGCAACAATAAACAAAGACATTGCTTGGGAGGCAACCCAAGGGAATTTTTTTCTTCTTCCTTTACATTTTTGCATTTGTTATTTTTGTTGAATGCTCCATTTATTACATTTAATATTGCATTGGACATAATGCAAGTTTTATGTGTGGGGGATGGGGATTATCATATGTGCTTTTAAGTTGTATATTTCTTACGTGAATATGCATTTTAAAGTTTGTTTGTTTATTACGTGCTTTTAAGTTTATAAAAGGAGAGAGAGAAAGAGAATCAAATCAAACAAATAAATATTTTCTCTTTTTCTGTTGTTTCTAAGATATACAATTATAATTAGAGAGTAGAATTAATTCGAAAAATTCATGGCAACTTAATCTTGTAATTGACTCTTATGATTGTTCAATATACATTATCTTTAGAAGAGTAGTGGCTAATGGTAGGTAAAAACTAGTGAAATTTTGAGCCTTTTTTGATTGACACATTTATATGAGTCTCACTATCTTTCATGTGTGACCTTCAAGACATGTACATCTTGACTTTGTTTTGATTTTCTAACTGAGACCATACTTTTATCATATGCATTAATATGAAAATGATATGGGCATTCTTTGTTTTATAAGGTACATTAGCCAAATAGCCTAGATATTAATATAATTTTTATTCTTATTCAACCCGCTTAAGCTTTGTTAGCCATTTTTTGTTATGCTAACTACATTACAAGCCTTTAACCTTACCAAATGTCTTACCTAAGTCTTAAAACTAATGAGGCATTTTTGATTATTGATGTTTGTGGGTACACAAAAGTATAAGTGTTGGATGGTGCATATAGCAGTTGTTATAATTTATGGAATGTCATTTTATCTTTTTTCAAAGTATTCCATTGTTGATGTAGCTTCATTCACTTTTTATTGAAAAAGAAAAAAGGTAAAAGAAAGAAAAGAAAATTTAAAATAAAAATATTAAGGAGGAAATTCATTTGTTTTGAAAAGTTAATCATGATTAGTCTTTCTTCTTAAAGTTGTATGTAAAGGGTGATTTGCTTATGATGTAAATAAGGGAGATATTGTTTTGAAGAGTCACTCCTTATAGTTTCAATGTATTTTTATCATCGATTTCTATAATTGATCCCTTCTAATTGGTTGTGCTTCATATGGTTTATAGTATAAGAACTTGAATCTATGATTTTAACATAGTTTTTGCATTCGTCACAGTTGATGGTACCTTGTTTTGAGTCAATGTTATTTTTTGCACTTGATATTCTATTGAGTGTTTTCTTATTTCATTAGCTTTGAGGGGTTTTACACTACACTATCCAAATACGTCTCGCCTTAATCCTTGTCCACATTACAAGATTCAAAGGTCATTTGATTCATGATTATGTATGTGAATCCTAGTGGTTGAGAAATGAAATAATATACAAAGTTATTGAATGTCATGATCATGAATAGTGTTTAAGTGTACCTATGGATCAATGTTATTTACTCACACTTTGTCTAAGTCTACCACTAGGTTGCTCAATTTCTAAAGGTGATGATTGTTTATTGATCATAAGTAAAAGAATTTAATTTTTAGTTCTTGCCATGGTTTTAAAAGTTATTTATCTTTTTTTATAATTGTATATTCTTAGAAATTATGGAAAATGTGGAATTTTTTGGTTTGTCACTTTGATTTTTTTTATTTTGCTAGAGGACGACACCAAAATTCTTAATGCCTGTTGAATGCACTAAAAAATAAAATGTAACTCTGCACACTAAAATTTGTAGTTGCGGTGAGTAGGGATCGTATCCATAAAAAGTGCCTAAGGATTTTATAATGAAAGGAATCAGTGTTTAGGATATGTGGGGTTGGTTGGTTTAAAGCAAAATGTTCTAGTATTAACTGTGAGATCTGAGCATCCTTTACAAACATCCAAAGACTTATTTAGGACTAACGAAAAAACATAGTTGGCAATAAAAAGCAGCAGCAAGTAATTCGTGAAAGAAAGGGTATAGCAGCAAGTAATTCGTGAAAGAAAGGGTAAAAATCCTTTATGTATCACATTTACAACGAAACTTGAGAATCCTTGTATGGTTTACATTGACTATAATGACTTAAAGCTTCTATATACAAAGTGAATAAGCAAAGAGATAAGGGGTCACCTTATCTCAATCCCATTTCTCCTTTAGTACTTGATTGATTCCCCTTTGAATAACATGTTGAAGGAGGGTGTAGAGATGTATTTATTAATTAGAGATGTATTTATTAATTCATCTTCTAAATTGTGAAGAAAATCCTAAAACTCTAACATATATCAAATAAGCTTCCAACTAATTGACTTAAAGGCTATGTGGAAGTCAATGTTTAATAAAAAACTTTGGAAATCTCTTTTGTTGTAGTATTTAAAATCTTTTGAGCAATGATAATATTATCTCTAATGCTCCTTCTTTGGACGAAAACACCCAGACTTGGATTAACTATATTTTTCAGGATTAGTTCAAACCTTGAAGCTGGGATCTTGGCGATGATTTTATAAACTACATTACATCAAGACATATGCTTGTAGCCAATTAGATTTGAGACATTAGAGATCTTGAGAATTAAGCATATATTGGTTCTATTTATCTCTTGGAGAGTTTTATCGTAGCTGAAGCTGAAGAATTATGAAACATCATTTATAAGTATGTCTTTTATGATGTTTCATAATTTCTAAAAAAGATTCCATTGAACTCATCATAGGTGGGTGCTTTATTTGTACCAATATTGAAGCACATATTTGTAATTTCCAAATTAATGATAGGTGTGATAATTTTTAAGTTTTAATTAATAGCGCGATAATAAGGGAGTAAAGGTTTTAGTTACTGTAAAGAGACATCAAAATTATTGATAAAGACTAGAATATCTTTAAAGTAATTATAAGCAAGATCCTTCATTGTTTTGGGATCTAAGGTTGACATTCTATTAGCATTTATACAGTAAGAGATTTTATTGATGTTTCTTTTTACTATAGAGGAACTATAGAAAAATATTTATGTTCTTATGCCTATATTTAATAAAATGATTCTTATTTTTGTTAGTGAGTGAGGAATGAAACTCTGGTATGTGTAGTTATAGAGGGCTTCTCTTTTCTCCATTTTTGAGATCCTCATCATTGAGATTAATATACAATTGCTTTGAAATATAAGTAAGAAGTTTGAGAGCTTTAGCCCTAGATACTTCCAAGTTAGAGAATTTTTCTTTCTTGATAGCCTTTAGCTACTTCTTGATAGTTTCTAATTGTGTCGCACATTTCAGTGCTTAAAAAAAGCCTTTAACTTGAGTGTTAACTCCCTTCCTTATTGATTCTTCATAGCTTGGTGTCTATAATAAGTAACTATTAAAGTTCAAATGGGAGTTATTGATAGTAGCCAATATAAGCTCTATAGAGGTATGGTAAAAACAAGTGGGCATATTAAAATAGGCCCAACTAAAGTGGGTATCCATATAGGATTGGTGAGTTCTCTATCCATATTTTTCCTCAAGAGCCACTCTCCCTTCTTTTTTTTTTGTCTAGGTGAAGTAATTGTCTATAAGTATGAGGTTTGAGAGCCTAAAATTAGAAATGCACTTTTTGATAGGATATCTTATATTTTCTTACGCATTTGATAGGATTGAACCATCTTATATTTTCTTACGCATTTCAATGTCTTTTCAATCCTATTTTTGTGTTTAAATACTCAATCCATGTTCATTTTAAGTTTACATATAGATTAAAGGAGTGAACACAAATATATGCTAAAAGGAAGAAGTTTGAAAAAGTCTAGAGAGCCATCCATGGAGGAGAAACCATCAAGGGCATTCAGAGGATAATCGAAAAAGACCCGGGAAATAATCTGGGTCCAATATGCCACGATTATGACAGAAGCTTAAGCACAGGGCCACGATCGTGGGGAGTCAACCATGATCATGAGAAAGAGCTTAAAACCACGATCTTGGGGAGTCAGCCATAATAATGCATTAAGGGCCACAATTGTGGCCTGCACGTAGACAAACACGAGATCGATTCTAGATTTAAGTTTTCGGGGAACTTTTTGGACATTTTAAGCACCGAAAAAACTTAAGGTTACCCTAAATGGAAAATACTATATAAAGATAGAGAAATGACCTAGAAAGGGAGTCTTCTAATTGCCACTTTTGGGAAAACTTCAAGAAGAGAGAAGGGCTCTTAAAATCTACCATTTTTGGAAAGCTCCAAAAAGAGAGGAGGAACTTGCAAAGAAGTTTTTGTTATTTTACATAAACTTAGCTATTTTCTTTTTGTTTCAATGCTTTAGTTTCATATTCATTTAGTTTAAAGCTTTCTTAGTGTTAATCATTGTTTTACATGTTCTAGAATGTTAGAATGAATGTTTGATGGATTTTATAGTTTGACTTTATGAATTTTGTAAGGAACCTTTGTATGATATTAACGGATGTTTAGTACTTCAAATTTTTAGCTTTAATCTTGGTTGTTTGAGCTTATTTATGTGATTTTTCAGATATGAATTTATTAGGTATTTGAATGTTTAATGGTTTATGTTATAGTTTTTTTGCTTATTTGTGATGCTTTAGATTAATTTGTGCTTAATAGTTAGCATTTATGCATGTTCTTAGATTCATGATCAATTAATTTGGATTTTTCTGCAAGTTATGTGTGATGGAATTTTTATTTTGATGTAATTAGTTTAGATTTTGTAATTTGGGTTAATTAGTTATTTGCTAGCATAAAGAGTTTTGATTTCTATTAAGTTAGTGTCAAATTTCAGTTTTTATCAGTTCTTTTATAATTTCCAACTTTGGTTTTATTTAATTAAGTATGGATTTTTTTTATTTAAGGTCTATTGTGTTTAATATTAACATGTGTGGCTAGACTACTTAGGGGTTTCTAGATATTATAAGGATGAAGGGATAGAAATTGTGAGAATGACGTTGAATTTGTCTTAAATTTGTGCTTCTAGTCTAGGTTGGTTGGGATTTATGATAATGTCATGAATTAGGAATTGCTTATAGGCTTGATCACCCTTTATGTACCGTTGTAATCCGAAGGATAAGGTTGAGCGTGTGATATGTAATAATCTATAGTGATTCCCGGAAGTAGCAATAAGTTAGTTGAATTTTTCAAGATAATTAATCAACTAATCAAGGATCCCATACCCTTAGGTTACACCTTTCGAGCTTATGAGTAGGTGGCCTAAGTTAGTTGTTTCTTAGTACCTAATGCATCTTCGCTATTAAACTTTGAGAGTCTATTCTAGGTTATAATAGAGATCGGGGCATTTCTAAAGCTTATTTTGGAATGCACCATTTTTATTATATGATCTAGAAATTGTAATGAATGGCCTTACTAAAGATGAGCTATAGATTATATGCTTTCCTTATTGTATAAAAGATCAAGTAAGCATATGGTTGCTTTTGATCAATGTGGGCCTTTTTAAGGAGTGAGACCAATTGTATGACACTTTTTGTTATAATTCTTCCCCTTAAATAAGATCACTACGTTAAGAATGCAAATTAAGAGTTTTACACAAAAAGAGGGACAAGCATTACATGAAGCATAGGAGAGATATAGAGTTTTGGTTAGCCAATGTCCATACCATCAATATTCACTACAGTTGACTATGTAATTCTTCTATAAAGATATCACTTTCACTTGTTAGACTTCGTCAACACAGTTATAAAAGGGACCATTTCTACAAAAATTGGTAAGAATTTCAGGGAGATCATTAAGACATTGGCTAAGAATTCATCAACTAAGGTTGTATAGGATAAATCAAAAGCTTCCTTTTATGAGGTTTAAGCATCTTTAGACTTGGAATTATAAGTTGTGGATATCTCCAAATAGATGAAGATCTTATTAAACAGAGATATGGATAATGGAGATGTATAGATGGCAATCCTATGCATGCATAAATGTGTAAGTCGACCTTAAATTACTATAAAGATATAAACTATAAAATTTCCTATAAGGGAAAACTAGGGGTTAAAAATAATATTTTCTCTAGTACTTACAGGACTAAATGGAGAAATAATCTTAAATTCTTTTATAAGGAGCTATAGGAGACAGACTTATAGGATCACTTAGGTTTTAAAAAGGACCTCTATTTCAATAAACACCATCTTTATATAAAAAAGGGGTGGAAGAGAAGTTTAAGCAATATATGTCTTCCATCGATGCGTAAATGGATGATTTAGAGAGAAATTTAAGTCTCAATTAAGTCAAGTTAAAAATGTAGAAATTTTAAATTTTGCATCCATTCAAAACTTAGAGGTATAAATGAAACAAGATGGAAAGTGAAAGAGTTCATAGAAAACATCTTAGTAATATAAAGTTAAACTCAAGAGATTAAGTATAGTCATCATGTTAAAGACCATCAAAACATATAATATGTGTTGCAACTAATAAAAAAGAGGAAGTGCAAAAGTTAAACAAGCCTTAGGAAGACAAAGTGAATAGAAACACATCAACACCAATTTTGTCTTCATCTAGCATCAGTCTTGAGTTCAAGCCTTAACCTACTGTCAAACCTTATGTGATCCTCATTCCATACCCTTTGATATTGAATACAACTTTAAGAAATTCCTTGATATCTTCAAGAAGTTGTACATTAACATATTCTTTGTTGAAGCATAAGACTAGATGTTATCATATGCAAATTTTTAAATGAAATCATCTCTAATGAAAACAAACCAGAGAATTATGTTATGGGACCTTTAATTGAAAAGTATAGCTAAATTTTAAAAAAATAAGCTACTTTTAAAGTTAAAGGATGTATAGAGTTTTGTTATTTTATGTCACTTTAGTGCTTCCATTATTTATAATTTCTTATATGATTTAGATGAAAGTATTAATCTTATACCTTTATCTCTTTTTAGGAAGCTTGTAATGGAGGAATCCTAGCCTAAATAAATGTTGAGTCAACTAATTGATAGGTCTTGTAGGTACCCAATTAGAGTAGTAAAGACCTACTAACCAAAGTAGGATACCAACTTTTCCTACATATTTCTTCGTAATAGGTATATGAAGCAAGACATTAAGGTTTCCACTATCTTAAAGAGACCATTTTTGGCTACTAGATGGGTATTAATTGATGTGGATAAAGGTAGGTTGACATTGAGAGTTGGCACGGAGATGGGGAGTTTAAGGCTTTGAAAAGGTTGCCCTTAATGATGAGTGTTACAAAATGGATGTTATTAATTCTTTGGTGTATGATAAAATACCTAAATTATTTATAGTGACCATTTGGAAACATGTTTAGCTCTAGGACTTAATGTAAAAGATGAGGATTCAAACCTTGTGGATTGTGTTTGTAGGTTGGAGAGGGAAGGCAATGGACCCCAATTTTCTCATGTTTTTGAAGACCAAGGAGAAGAAAAGCCTAAAGCACTTTTACTTAATTTGAAGTAGTGGCCTCCTCACTTATATTAAGTATATTTAGAAGAAAATAATATTTATCAAGTAATTTTTTCTTCTTTTCTAAGTTTTGTTTAGGAAGATAAGTTGCTTTAGATACCACAAGAGTATAAGATAGAGATTGTATGGACAATCTTAGATATTCATGAGATTAGTCCATTTTTTTTGCTTCCATCAAATTTTTATAAAAGACAATCTAAGCCCAGTATAGAAAAACACAAAAGAAGTTGTGCATTTGAAGATAATTAAACTCCTATATATATGAAACATCAACCCTATTTTTGATAGCTCTTTAGCAATTACTATTTTTGTTATACCAAATAAAGGAGGCATAATTGTAGTGAATAATGAGAAACATGAGTTGATCTTTATTATGAATATCATTAGGTGAAGGATGTGAATTGGTTATATGAAGTTTTTTTTTCCATTTGGAAGGATCACTTCCTTTTATTGTTTATCGACTCAATCTTACTGATTGAAGTGCTGGTTGCTTGTTTGCTTTCCCGAAAGATTGGAAAGATATGACTTTCATTGCTTCCTTAATAGATATTAGGGATATAGACATATCCCCATTACATGAAAAGAGCAAGAGAAGATATCTTGGTATTTACTTATGGTACTTTCACTTATTGGAGGATGGCCTTTGGATTGTGCAACACTCTAGCTACTTTCCAATAATGTACAATGGCTATTTTCTTTAATATATTGAATAAATCATTTATGATATTCATAGATGAATTTTTTATTTTTGGGTCTTCTTTTGATGCTTGTGTAATTTGAAAAGGTTTTGTAAAAATGTGAAGACACAAAATCAATGCTTAATTAAGAAAATGTCATTGTATGGTACAAGAAGGAATAGTTTTAGAGACAATGGATTTTGTAACAAAGGATTAAAGTGGATCATGCTGTAATGGAAAATGTAGAGAGATTACCACCTTTAATTTTAGTCTATACAGTATGTGGTTTTCTTAAACATGCTAAATTTTTCTTATTTTATAAAATATTTCTATAAAAAAGCTACCTCTTTGTTAGTTATTGTAAAAATATGCTCCTTTTGAACTTATTAATGAATTTCTTATTGAATTTAATAGTTAGAAAAATGGCTAACTTCGGGTCCTATCATGGTTGCTCATAATTGGAACCTCCCTTTTAAGCTATTGTGCAATGCTAATGATTATGCAATGGGGCTATTTTAGGTCAAAAATAGGAAAGAAACATCATGCTATATATTATTCTAATAAAGTTATTAATGATTCCCAGATTAATTATGGTACCATTAGTTGTAATTCTTTTATTGATCATTCAGGGTTGAAATATCTCTTATCTGAAAAATGATGTTAAGCTAAGACACATTTTTGGAATTTTCTTTTTTAGGAATTTAACTTGGAAATAAAATATAAGAAAGGGTCAAAGAAATTAGTGGTAGATATGTTGAGACTGAATAAAGGAGATCATGAAAATAAAGAACATATAAATGATTGATTTTCCAATGAGAGGCTTTGGGCTATTTAACATAATGAAGCCTTATGGTTTTGCAAATTTCTTAAATTTCCTTGTCACTAAAATTTTCCCTGTAGATATTTCATATCATCAAAGGAAAAAATCCATCTTAAAAATAAAATTTTACAATTAGAAAGATCCTTTTTTGTTCTAGTTTTCTAGTTATAGTGTTAAAAAGAGATGTGTGCTTAAGGAGGTGATGACACATATTTTATACTAATTTCACTCATCTCCCTATGGAGGACACCATGGTGATGACAAGATTGTTGCTAAATTCTTACAATGTAGGTTCTACTGGCCTACATTATTTAAGGATTTTAAGAGCTTTTTGACTACATATGACCCATGTTAGGGAACATGAAATATCAAAAAAGGACATGAGATTTCATAGAACATGTTATTAGGTTTAGAGCTTTTCAATATATAGGGCGTAAACTTTATGGGGCCATAGCATTTATCCTCTAACAATACTTACATCTAATGTTGCGAATACCGTACCTGACTTGATACCGGATTGGGTTCTGGTACGGTACTGTATCGGTACCGGTTAATACCGGATACCGTTTCGGGTAATTTTTTAAATTTATGAAATAGTCCCTGAATTTTTTAAAAAAATTACAAAATAGTCCATTGTCATATTATACAGCTGTACTCTGTCTCCAAAAATCATAATAATCCCAATTTAATTTAATTTATAAATTAATTTAATAATTATTAATAAACATAATTAAATTTAAATTATATTTGTAAAATATATA
>JAOTJB010000007.1:5279704-5290753 GCA_027123815.1 Erythroxylum minutifolium | reverse complement strand
AGGATCATCATCAAGATTGGGGAAAATAACACATCAACACCAAAATTTCCAGATTTTGGCAAAGAAGAGAAGGAGTTTTTTTATTCAAATTTCTGTCACTTTTACTTCTTCTATTCTTTGTAAAATGGTTTATTTGAATGTTAATAATGTTATGGAGACCATGTTAGGCTGATTTACTTTTAGAGGTTTCTTTTGAACTATTTTGTTAGAACTCCTATTTTATTGAATTGAATGAAGTTGTCTTTGGATGACTGTTGATTTTATTAGTTATCTTACAACAAATCAAAAGAGTGAGTAAGATAAATTGGTGTAGGATTGTACAACGAGAGCTGGCGACCTATAGACTAGCAATCATCACATTAATTGAATAGTTAGAAAAGAGATCTTGGCTAGTCAATTGATCACCTATAAGATAGTGTAATAACTAGTTGAATCGGTAGAGTCATTTGGTAGGTTGAGAGATCATCTAATTGATTCCCTTAAATTTGATTAGGGATAATTAATTACACCTTGAGAGAGGGTAGTTAATACATTCAAAAATCTAGAGTGAGACATAATTCAATCAATAAAATAGAAGGGAGACAAAATAGAGAAAAAGTAATCTCTAGTCTTTAGATTCTTAAACTCCGATTATTCTGCACGTTGGTATGGTCTATTTCTTTGTGTTAGTCTTTTATTTTTAATCTAATTTTCCATATTATTTTTATTAAACAATCTCGTTTCTTAAATAAATTTTTATTTAAATTAAGTGGTGTTTAGTCATTAATCCCTGTGGGATCGATATCCGCTTTTTTTAACTACAAGTCATGCCCTGTCCACTTTTGATTTTTAAGCGTAAAATAAGTAAATAGGTTTTACTATCAACACCAGTGAAAAAGAGCTTAAAGCTCAGAATGTGTATAAAGAGCCACAGGCTCACTAGTAAAATGAGACTGGTATCTACAACGGATACGAGGCAATTATCATGAGCCTGGTATCTATGACAGATACGGGTCAGTTAAAAAGGTGTTCGGTCACAACAATTAAAAGAAAGTGGAGTCTCATGAGCAATTGCGTTTATAATTGATAGGTGTTTTATATGATTGACTGAAGCGAGTTGTTTGATCTGTTCTAAAACTGAAATGTGAAATAACGTGCAATGTGTGATTATGTGAACTATCATTATGATTGATATGAGTGAGCACATTGATGATGACTTGCTCACTGAGTTAGCACAAAATTGCAATGTGGTTTTTCAGGTATGAGAGGGGAGACTTAGTTACTAAGACATTCTAGGAGAAGTCTAATTCTTGCTTTTTAGACATCAACAAATGGGTCAAAGGTCAGTCAGTTGAGACTGTGGAGTTTAGTTAGAAACTTTTGTCTAGTTCCTCATCAATGTAGAATGTTGCAAAGAATAGCAAACTCTAAGATACTTTTTTTGAGCGAAATGATACAACATAAAATTGTGTTTTATCAATGGAATGAGGAGTTTAATCTTTGAATATTTGTGCTATTTATGTATGATGCTATATAAGTGAATTTGATTGCTCTAATACGTTGTTTCATGAGGTAAGTGCCCGAATGTCAAAAGGAGTTTCGAGTATTGTGCCTTATGGAGTGGGGTGTTACAAATATGGATTAGTTGGTCTGAAAAGTGAGAATGAATAATTTAAACTTCAGTATGCTCAAAGACCACTATTATCCTAACTTTAAAATGCAATTAGTGATTGGTTAACATAATCCATCCCTTATCCAAAAAATAGGTTCTCTCCTTCAAGTGGCTTTTTATTTTTGTGTGCAAAATTCCAAATATAAAATACTTCCTAATAGAAAAATATCTTTAATAAATTTTTTGTTTTTAAGCATTTAATGTATCTAATGTTGTATGCCAAGATCATTTAGTAGTGCAAGAAGGACTAGGTTTGACCTTAATTTCAGGTTTTCTGTCTAGTTTTCTCTTTGTTATAAGACTAAACTCTTCATCGATATGGGGTAAAGATAGTGGTGAACACATCGCAACATCATTGTTCTTAGCAGCCTTTAGTTGGATTAAAAACTATTGTAGGAGTTTTATAGTAGTCTAATTCCAAATGATTATTCTTTAATATCTTTTGTATCATTCCTTATTAAATTGGTTTTATCCTCTACTATGCATGTGGAAGTATAAGGTAGTTATGTTGATTCAACATCAATCCAAACATTTAAACTTGTGTTGATTTCATTTATATCTTAAACTTGTGTTGATTTCATTTATATCCTTACTTATTTCCTTCTATTCCAAACCTATTATCTCAATTTAAATCATCATTTTGAACTAATTACTCATTAGATTCCTTATTTTGCTCTACCAGTTGTTTTTTTTTTCATGGATAGCTTAGCATTATCTATGTATCCACTAAACTTCCATTATCATCTAGTTATTTTAGCCTAAGAAAGTTTTGTAGTTCCTTTGCACTATCAACCTCAATGTAGATATTGGCAAAACCCATCATCTTAAGATTTGCGGTGGTTGTGTCAAGGCAAATAGGCCTCCCAATCCAACTTGTCATGTAACTAAGTCCTATGGAGGACCGATACTCTAAAAATATATTGTGAAAATCAATCCATAGAGGAATATGCTTCATCTAAAGTTTGTTAAGTTCCATAAATGATCTTCAACTTTGCTTTTGGGGGAAAGAGGATCTTTTATCAGTAGAGAACCCCATCAAGGTAGAGCTCTACTTACCAACTCTAGGAAGTAAGATTTCATTAGGTGGAGTGATTATCTAGGCAATACCATTTAAGGATTGTGGAATGTATTTGAGTTTTTCCATTGGGCTAGCATCTCCAACTAATTTGCTATAAGGTTTTGTTAGGGTGGATAGGAAGTAGTTGAGAAGGATATAGGCATAACTTTGGAAGAAGAGGCAGCAAGTGTAGTAGAGGGAGAAGCCCTTTTAACACTTGACATAGGTACCGTTAAGTGACTATGAGAAGTAGATAGAATTTGGTGGATAGCTAGGACTGTGGGAACATGATGTGTGCCCAAATGAGAAGAAGAATGAGGGCAAGATAGTCACTTATAAAAGCTTTAAGACATTGGCGAGCGAGAGTCTAGCCATAAGCGAGAAGTTGAACAAAAAATTAGGTAATTAAAAAAAGTTAGAAGGAAAAGGGTTGACCAAAAATTAGACAAAATAAGAGATGGGAAAGCTTCTCTCTTTTTACCTCTTGCTTGATACACATATTCATTATAGTTTAATTAATTTAAAAAATCATATGACTTAATATTTTCCAAAAAAATTATCATGTTTTGTTAAATGAACAGACATTCCTTTTTGTCTATTAAATAAATACATACTCCTTTATTAATTTTTCAATTAATTTTTGACAAAATTACATAATTTATTAAAAAGGATTACATATTAAACGACAGGAATCATTCACAGATGAGTTTAACTATAATAAAGTTATATGTGTATTTTAAATATTTTTTCACGATACTAAGATTAAAAACTACACCATATCCATATCTTATGAAAAATAGTATTGATAACCATAACTTGAAAATTTCACATTAATTTATCTAATGAATGAGATAGATTATATACAAAATAAACAATTTCAGTGGGTAAATATAAGCTACTTATATGTTGATCCAGAGAGATTTTAAATTGTCAAAATCGGAAAATAGTTCAAGACCCATGTTCTTAGCATTTCGAAAAAAGAAACGGGCACTGATGACATACTATTTTTTTTCCTAAATAATTAACAAAGAGTGATACAACTCCTTGAATTTAATTTTTTATAACAGAGTTTTGTGGTTTAGTAATTAAAATTTATGTCGAAATTTCTCCATTGTTTAATTTTGAAAATTTTCATTGTAAGAAATTAGTAACCTTGTGACTCACGAAACACAAAAGTCTTATAACGTGATTTAGGATGGTCAGAAAATCTTATACATTCTGGGAATCTGCTAGATACTTTAGAGTAGGGATTGTTAGATTACTAGAAGGCATATATGTCAATTAAATTTTGTTTTAGATATTCCTACAGGGATGTGCACATTTTTCTAAATACCTAATTTCTAGTGTGTGTTATGAGTCGTATGCCTTTTCAGCTTCCACTTATTGAAAAGAGTGGATATCAATGTAACTATATGCTGGTCAATTAACAAGTGATCTTGTTGACCACATTTGTGAGGTTAAAAAGTTAGATTAAATAAAGATGGTAATATAAAAAAATAAAGGAGGAAATGCAAAAGCAGAAGCACAACACAAAAAATATAAACAGAAACACAGGAAAACAATTATATAAAATATATTTTTATTGAAAATAAAAAAAGTAAATTAATACAACTTGGTATCGTTTTCTCAGGTCACTCTTAGGCTTACTTTCGTTTTGTGACTTGTCTTTAATGGCAAGAGATAGAATTGAATAATTCCAATGTTTTCATTAGATGTTAGCTCTCTGCAATTTTGAAAACACCTCTATTTCAATCGTACCTAGTACCTACTCTAACTATATTTAGAAGAGACTGATTCATTCAAGTAACTCCTCTCTCCCTCCTTCTTCTTGGCTTGATCTCATTAATGGTAAAGTATATTCTCCAACCCCAGTAAAAGAGATTGCATAACCTTCAAAATTATCATAGGCAATATAACTGTTTTCCTATGAAAAGAAAGAAATATGGGAACTTTTGAAGGGACAATCAAACACAAGAATAATTTACTGCACGACCTGATCAACTCTATAAAGAAAATAAATGATGATTTACCAGAAGATTAAAACTGTTTTATAGCACCTACACCATTGATGAGATCACTAAAACGTTTTCTTAAACCCGCAAGATGGAATTTGCTTGCCAAAGCAGTTTCTTGGACCCTCTTGAGTCCTAACTCCTAACACGTTTGTTGGTAAAGCATTAGTCCCTGATGTTCTAATATGAACTACTTAAAGAATTGCATAAATTTTCGTTAATCATTAAATATAAGATAAAAGTTAGTAACAGCAAAAGAGATCTGAATAACTCGAAAAATTAAAAACAAGACACAGTAAAAGAAAGATTTGATGGAGTATACAGCAGCAGAAAATATTTCCAAGTGCAAATAAATTGGAGATTTAGACGAAAGTATATTATACTTTGGAGAGGAAGAAAAGCTCTGCCACATCGGGACTTACAAGAAATTAAGAATCAACGACAACAAGGAGTGGCCTAATGACTTCAGCTCCTCACTTAAGGCTCTCCTTTACAGGAGGTCTTGAGTTCGAGTCACGTCAAAGGAAGAGAAATAGAAAATTTGTCCTATTGATGATCTTCTAGCCTCCTGGGCATAACTCCTTGATCAGATCAATTACGGACGTCTCGCTTCCAGCGGCAGTGTAGGATTTGAAACTACTAGGGAACCCGCTGCTGGGAACCTGATGCTGAGTAGGGAGCCAGCGATCAATCAGCAGTTGACCAATTAAGTATGTGACGACTCTTTGTGCGCAGAAGTGTACAGGCTACGTAAGAACCTGAAGGATCTTGGGGTTCCAAATTTACATCCTTTAGGGTTCTTAGAGTGAGGTCTTAGAGGCTTAGGATTAGTCCGACTAAACTGAGATACCTAATGTAATAAAAAAAGAGAATCAACGGACAATAATCTGTCTCATATCCAAAACAAAACAAAACAAAAAGAGAAAGGGAGAGAGAGATTTGACTTAACATGCCTTTTACCTGCCTTTCTCCTTTTCTCGATATGCATGATCTATCTGAATCTTAAATGATCTATCTGAATCCTTTTAAGTTGGAGAAACTTATATTCAATACTTCCTAACATTGCATGTCAACATTACTCAGACAGCAGCCTAGGGCAAAGTGCGATGTTTTAATCATTTGTTCTTACGGTGGACGAAATTTTTAATCTTATTTCTTGACTTCATACATCTTTGTTTATTGAGTATTGACGACTTTGGTGACAATATAATTAGGTTAAATCTAGTCAATACGATTAGTTAATGCTTGTTGGTTTGTTATACAATTCAGTATCGGGTCTTTCAATTGCAGAATTGAGATAAGAATATATTAGTTTTCTTCTATTCTTGTGCTTCATATAAAATATATGTTTGATTAAATATAACTTTTATTATGTCTATAACAATTTGAATTTATTATATGAAAATTGCTTCATATATACCTCTAAACGTTCAAGGTTTTTATTTTTTAAAATTATTAGTCAAAATCACTTATTACATAAAGTGAATTTATAATTAAAATTATTAATTAACGTTATTACAATTATATATATGAATGTATAAATAGATAAATCGATAGGGTTTTGTGACGTGTGACAATAACCCATAATTTGGCTCCCTTCCGCATGAGTTGAAGGGACAACGCGTAACGTAGGCCAGCTTCGAGCGAGAGAAGTTATGGCAGAAACTGAATAGGCTGCTACAAAATCTAAGTAAATCCTTGAAATCTGCTTGTTCTCATTCACACCTAGGGCCGATACTGACAATTGTTGCTGCTTGTTCTCATTCACACCTAGGACCGATACTGACAAAGTTGCTGGTAAACCCTAGCTACAACCATATTATTCTACGTAATAACCAAATCCCTATATATAAATATATATATATATGATGTTATTCTTCAAACCTATGAGTAAATGCCAATTAACCACGATGGCTGGTGATGTTACGGCTTTAATTACCTACCACCGACTCCCTTAAAAGGGCGGCATGCATTGCATTTGAACTCTAAATTAATCTTATCCAGAACCCTACTAGATTTATAGCATTAGGAAAGCAAGTGTGAAGATTTCTAGATTAAGAAAGTAATCAAATTGATGAAAAAGCTAGAGGCAAATTTTTAGTGAACAGGTCAAAATGTGTTGTGATACACGTTGCAGCCAATGCAAAATAAGTTGACTTGATACGGTGAATACAAAAGATTAAGTAGTCGTCAAGAAGACAAATTACATTATGTGGCTTATAATGCAAGTTTGTTTCTGTGTTTTTCTCAGAAGTGGGGGAGGGTGGTGGGGGAGGGAGAGATTGCTGGTGATCGATCTTTGAAATAGATCTGATGAGATTAATTAACCGGCCTAATTGCCTAAGAATATTGGCCTAATTAACTAGACTCTGTTATATGTCATACGTTCACTGCTTCAGTTATATATATGTCGGAAATTAATTCACCCTACGTATCTAGAATCCTTGAATTTTGAGGACTCTCATGAATAATTACCACTCCTGCAGCGATGACATCATCAACCGGTTTTTATGTGAATGCTTCATCAGTGTATTGTAAGCAACATAAGTATAATTGAAGAAACTGTTTTAATTTCATTATTGTTAAACAGAATAAATATTTGTTACATTATAATATCTTCATTAATTAAAATTACATTATATTATTCCATTGGCTTAAATGATGAGGGCACTCACGTGAATATATATTACTTCCGTTGTTCCCAGTAATTTTTTTATATACGTTACGTGCTTTTAAGCATGAAACACAGAAATCTGTAGCAGCGCTAAACGCAATGACAGTGACAGACAGGTGCGAAATATTGTTTGAGTGACTCATTAACTCGAATCATTCAGCTTAGTGAGTCAGGTCTGGTGAAAGGTTAATTCACTTTAGTAGAGTTTAGACATTGGTACATTCCTTTCCGCTTTCTATCAGACAAAATAAATGCTTAAACGTCACTTACGAGGTGGTTTAGGTGGTGCTATTGATTAAATCTCTGTTGGACTTTAGCACAATATGTCCAGCCCTACAAATTCTCCGTGTGAGTAAATTTATTTCAACCTTATTTTATTAAATTTTATTCATATATATTTACGTAGGAAAACACACATAAATGTATGGATAAGATTTAATAAAACAGGGTTGAAATCTCATAATCGATACAAAAGATTTGATGCCTATATTAAGTGGTACTGAACATGTGCAGATCATCCTCTGATCCTACTATATTACAGATGATAAACATATGCAGATTTCTCTACTTTATGAGAATACGTATAATTTGTGCTTAGCATAATCTTATATCTCATTTGAATTTATTTTATGTTGTTATCTTGACAACTTAGATTCCAAAGACGTGTATAAATACAGAGTAAAGCATTTCATCGAAGCACATCAAAAAAGCAATACAATTGCATACTTTTCTTCTCTGCTATTTCAGATGCAAATCAAAACAATAAACAGTTGGATTTATGTGTACATATTAGGATTTCAGTTATGATAGGCAGATATTAATCTGACCATTGCTATCATATTTAAATTTACTTGTTACCAAATTTGCATCACTCGACAAGTAAATAGTCTAAAACTAGGACTGAATAAATAACTAAATTTCTATTTTTATAAGAACTAATTTTTTAATAAAGAATCATATAAACTAAAATTTCTAACGTCGAAGTATGTTTTGGCTGTAATAGGCGAAAAGGACGTTGAGAAGCAGGCTAGTTCACATGCAACAGTTTTGTCATGTTATAAATTCGTGAAGTTCTATGTCTGCCAGAAGTGACAACAAAAAAGAAAATGAAACGACATACAAGTGTAAGATGCAAATCCTGGTGTGATTTAGTTTCAAGTGCAAGCACATGGTATTGCTCTAGTCAAATACGGGACAATTCTGTTTTTGCTTTCCGGTTTTAGTTTTATTTCTATTTTATAAATAAAAACAAAAATAAAAACATATTTAGTTTTTAATGGAAATTTAGTTATATTTTTATTGCTACTGATATTATATATTAAATAAATTCTAAAAAATTATTTGATAAATAATATTTATTTAATCTCTTATATAATATTTATTAATAAATAATGAGAAAAATGAAATATTTTATTAAAATAAATCATTTAAAACTTAATTTTTTACTTATAAATTAATATTTTTATATTTTCAAATTTTATTTAAAAATTTATATATTTTGAATATTATTTTAAGTTTAAATTACATATATCAATAATTATTTATTTTCTTTTATTTTATTTTAAAAATTAATTTAAATTATTTAATGAAATATTCATAATTCTTATTACTAATTAAATAATATATATTTAGTTGATACTAAACCAAATCATTAGAAAAACATAAATAGAAAACAAAAATCACTTTACAAACCAAAAACTCAAACAAACAAGTCATTTTTGTGAATATGAAAACAAAAACAAAAAATAAAAAACTTAAATAGAAACAAATAGACCCTAGTATTACTAATACTTATCGTCTTTTATTATCTAGTTTAATAAATTATGGTGCTTATGATTAATCAAATTTAAAATTAAAACTAAAATAAATTAACACAATTGACTAACTACAACGAATATTAAACTAAGAAATAATCGAAGAAAATAGTCGTACTTAGACTTCGAATCCTCCCTAAGACTTCTCATGTAATTGTGATTCTACTACTGAATTTAATCTCTAGTTTATTGGACCATAAAAATTCCTCAGTTATGTTGATATCTTTTTCAAGATTATTATCACCTAATCCTAGATTGATTAATTAAAATCTCTTTCTAGTTAAAACCCCCTAAAATTGCATTAATCAATTCGTAAATTTTTTTATTAAATTTGACCCCAATTTAGAGGATTATGTTTATCTCATGATTTGTATTCAACTCATTTCAATTATTCTATATCAATTTATATATTGGATTTCTCAATCTCAATAACATGAAATCATATATGAATCAATATGCTAACAATATTAATTCAAGAATAATTAAGAATATAGCTAAATATCAATGAAACTAAAGAATGATTTAAATTAATACAAAATCACTACAAGGTCTGCCCAATGGTCATCTAATACAAGTATCAACAAAGGCTTAGATCCTAATCATAGAAGGTATAACATTAAAACTCAAAAACTAAAAAAAAGTCAAAAGAAACGTGATGAAACCCTTTAAATCTTCATGAAATCTATTTTAAATTGATGGAAATCCACTCCAAATGTGTTTCCTTGCTTGTTCTTCATTTTTTCTATGATCCTAAGCCATCATTTTGTGCTTTCATGAGCTTTCCTTTAGCCTCTCTCTTTCTCTTAGTTTCTTCCTTTTACAGGTCAAAAATTATAGTTTTTACGATGGACACGAACACCCATATAGCGTGTGCATGACTGTGTCTCTCAATCTCACTTCAATTCTTCAAAAGTTGCACAAAAATACAGTTCCAAAAAGCTATACAATTTAAGACAAGACCATTTCCTCCCCCATAAGGTCATGTCCCTCAAGGACAACATCAATACTTCAATTTTATGCCTTAGTTTTTTCTGATATCTGCTCCTTTCGACCCATGAAGGTAATTAAGACCTAAAAATATAATAAGAATAAATTAAGTACCATAAAAAATAAAAAATCGAAAATAAACAAACAAAATGCACTAAACATGGAGTTAGAAATATGGAGTATTAAGCATTTAACAAACTCCCCTACACTTAAGCATTTGCTTATCCTCAGGCAAATCAATTTTACCGATTTCAATTTAATAAGAAGCAAATCTAAGAAAGCATTAAACAAATTGAAGACATTCATAAGTATTTTCTCTGTTATTCATCTAATTTCAACGTTTAATGAATTTTTAAACACTTAGTTACTTGCATCAAATTATAAATCATCTAAGTTCACTATATAATTATTTAAATTTCAACTTAATTTCACACCATTCCACTTAATGCATAAAGTGAACATATATAAGAAAATGCTAAACCTTTTAAACAATTTCATACCCCTTACTAAAACGAAACACTAAATTTAAATAATATAAGAGCATTTAGAACAGTGATATATTTCGTTCCGTACCGGTCCAAAATTGGTACGGAATTTTAAAGTTTGGTACCGGTTTTAAATACCAGTCGGTACCAGCCAATTTCGGTTGTACCGGCCGGTACCGGGCAGTATGCAAAATACCGGCCAAATATCGACTGATACCGAAAATTTCAAAAATTTCGGAGATTTTTTTGCAAAATTTTCAGAAAATTTCAAAATCTCTCTCCTTTCCTCCTGCCTCTCCTTCCCCCCTTTTTTTCAAAGTTTTTAAAATAATAATAAATATTTTATTACTAATAATAATTATAAATTAA
>JAOTJB010000007.1:5258155-5268656 GCA_027123815.1 Erythroxylum minutifolium | reverse complement strand
GTTTCATTTTCTTTATATGAATGCTAGGTTTCCATTTTTAGAGGAAGATCAACTTATTATTGAAGTTCTATGGGCCAGCCTTAATAATCTTTTCAGCACTAGTTTCTAAATCAAGATTAAATTGGGATAAGTTTTATTTATTGATCAAGATCTTCCTTAATCCTAATCTTTTCTAGTCATTTATTAATAAAGAAACCTACTAAGTTTGAATCCCTTCTGAATCTCCTTCTTTTAGAATTCCACTAGTGGAGCGACAATAATGCTTCAGGAAGGAAGAAAGATAGAGAAATGGAGATGATAAACCAAAAATAAGTAATAAGGAGACATATGACGTATTAAGGAAGAGAAGCAAGCAATGAAAGCAAAGTTAATAGAGAATAAGTCTATCATTCTTAAAATAGGAAAAGGCAAAGGAATTTTGGGTAAAGTAAAAGGAGGAGGTGGAAAGAATAAGGAGAATAATAATAAATCCATCATTAAATTTTGAACCAAGTCTTATAATTGATAATCATGTTAATCATTTGTTGTATTTATATAGTTGTAGAAGAACTTAAAAGTTTCTATTACTAATAATCAATTCATCATATACATTTGTTTACTAAATTAGTTATCTCTTAATTGTTTATTAGATTTGAACAATAATGTCGATTATAAAACATACTTGAGAATAGAAAATTTATTCCATTTAAATTCTTCCAAAACAAATATTGAAAGAATAAGCTCTAATTAAAATTTGTTCACAATTAAATTTTTTTAAAAATAATAAGAATAAAACCAAGCCTCTATTCAAAAGAATCTTACTTGGATTAGAGAATAAGCTTTATCTAGATGTTATGGATTAAAGTTGTCTTTAGGTTGGGTTATATATGGAATATCTAATGCACTTGGAGATTAATTGGTCTTAACGTGTTCCACGCTTTTGCTCTTGGAATTCGCTTTGGCTAACTACTAATTAGCTCCAAAGACCAATGCAAGTGTACTGCTCTTGCTACTAGCTATGAGGATTAGTTATAAGAGCTTATTAACCAATAGTTAACATACTATGTATATATCCATTTGTAAGACTATGTTCCATTCTTTTGGAATTAATATATTCTCTATTTTTTTTAGGTACGAAGATAGGAATGATAGTGGGTTTACTTTGTTATATTTTTTGGTAGCGTTTGATTTGGTTATGGCTAACTCATTCTTTAATAAAAAAGAGGATAACCTAATAACCTTAGTAGTAGAACCAAGAAGACTCAAATTGGCTACTTCCACGTAAGGCGAAGCGATTGATCTAGTTGTAAAGATTCTAACGTGATACCTAACACATGTCTATCAATTCAACATAGATTATTGATCTTGGATCTTACAATTAAGGGTTAGAAAGAAAAGAGAAATTCTCGAATATGCATTAGAATTAGATGGTGGAATCTAAAAATGGGCATTATGTAAGAAGTTATAGGCAAACTAATTTTTAAAGAAGAATGGAAGATAATGCTAATCAGATGTGAAAGGGAATAATAACTCTTTGTAGGAAGGAAACTAAGGAGATTTTAGTAGCTTTTAAAGAGCCTAAGGGTAGTAAGAAGGAGTCTTGAAGGTAGAATGAAGATGTACAAGAGAAGATGAAGCTCATATTAAGCTTTATTATATAGAAACATGGATAAAGAGAAGGTAGCTATTAAAGAGAGTTATAAGGTGACAAAGAAAAAGGTAAAGAAAATAGTCTTAAAAGCCAAAAGTAGAGCCTACGAGAACTTTTATCAGCAATTGAAAAATAAGGATGGGGAAAATTATATATTTAGGTTGACAAGAGCTATAAAAAGAAAAGCAAGGTATTTGGACCAAGTTCATTGTATAAAGATAAAGCAAGATGAGTGCTTATGGATGAAAATGACATAAAGAGAAGATGATAGATATACTTCTATAGCCTTTTAATGAAGGTAGAGATGACATATTTTCTTTATGCGATCTTAGAACTTCTGAGAATTATCACAATTTCACTTATTGCCAGTAGATGATGAAAGAAGAAATTAAAGGAGCTTTGAGAAAGATGAAGCATGGAATAGAAATAGGACTTGATGAGAGGTATGGAAGAGCTTAAGAGATAAGGGTCTTACTTAGTTAACCAAGCTTTTCAATGTGATCCTAAAGTCTATCAAAATGTCATATGAGTGGAGACTTAACATACTAATCCCTCTTTAAAAGAACAAAAGAGACATCCAAAGTTGTAACAACTATAGAGTCATCAAACTATTCAGTCATACTATGAAGTTATAAGAAAGGGTAATTATGAAAAGAGTGAGAAAATATGTAACTATCTGGGAGAAAGAATTTGATTTTATGATAGGAAGGTCTATAAGAAGAACTTTACACCTCCTTAGATGATTGATGGAATATTATAGGGATAAATAGAAGGACATGCACATGGTTTTCATTGACTTAGAGAAGGCTTATGACAAGGTACATAAGGAAGTCATATAGAGGCATTAAAAGTTAAAAAGAGTCTATATGGCATATGTAATGGTTATTAAGGATTTGTATCAAGGTGTTAAGACTAAAGTAAAGATGATAGGAGGAGATACAAAGCATTTTTCTATCAATATCAGACTACGTCAAGGATCTGCAATGAGCCCCTTCCTTTTTGCAATAGTTATAGATGAAATCACCAAGAATTTCTAAAAACATGTATCATGGTGTATATTGTTTGCTGATGAAATTTTTTAGTGGATAAAACAAAAAGGGTTTTAATGTCAAGCTAGAACTTTGGAGGGATATGCTCGAGTTGAAGGGCTTTAAGTTGAATAGGACGAAGATTTAATACCTAGAGTATAGCTTTTCAGGTTATAGGGTTGGACCTAATGTGGAAATAAAAATTGGTTTAGAAGTTATACCAAAGAAAGATTGTTTTATATACCTTGGATCCATCATACAAAGCAATAGCAAGATAAATAGTGATATGGCTCACTGTATCAAATCTAGGAGGATTAAATAGAAGGGTTCATCAAGATTTATATATGAATATACCAATCAAGATAAAGGTAAATTTTGCTATTTAGCAATTAGGTAGACCATGCTTTATGAGTTAAAGTGTTGGCCCATGAAATAGGTGTATATTTATAGGTTAATGTTGGCAAAGAGGAGAACGCTCTATTAGACGCACAACTTTGCAAAAAGATATAAGGTCAGAAATTTAGTGGTGAAGGACAAGTTGGTGGTGGCTAACATTGATGGTAAGTTAAGGGAGATAAGGCTTAGGTTATTCAGCCATGTTAAAAGGAGACATCTTGATGCTCTAGTGAGAAGATGCGAGAAGATTGTACTTAAGAACTATAAGGGAATAAGAGGAAGACCTAAGAAGAATTAAGGAGAGGTGATTAGACATGACATGACATGACATGACACTATGAAAGCTTACTGAGGACTTGGCCTTTAATAGGAGACTTTGGCAATAAAGGCCGAGAATCTTACATATAGAGGACATTTTATTTTCATAAATAGGTCATTTTCTTTTCATAGGCCTTTTGAATTTTTTCTTCCTTTTTCTCCGTTTCTTATGCCTTCTAATTACTTTGAGTACCTTTGTCAGTAGTTTTTACACTTTAGTTTATTTTTTCTACTTATTTTTACTTCCTTTAATAATTATTTTAATTTTAATATTTATTTTTATTTTTATTTTTATTTTTACTTGTACTTTTTTGTATTTGGTTATTATTTATTTATTTATGTAATTATTTGTTTATTGTTCTTCTTTTTTTTCCTCTATAAATTGTTTCAATATTTTTTTCCTTTCTTCCATAAGTCTATCGGATACAGCCTCTCTAATAATTGTAGATAAGGTTATGTACTATAAAACCTCTCTAAGCCCTACATCTTAGCAAGATTTCTACTAGGACATTATTATTATTCTTGTATATTCTTTAATTTTTAAAAAGAAAGTGGTACGTTCAACTTTCAGCCTCTATTAAAGTAATGATTATGAATTACATTGACTTCATAAGTACTTAAAGTTACTATTAAACTAGAACCTGCACTTGCACCTAAGATTTGGTGCCCAACCAATAACATTGAACCAAGTTATTAGTTGCTTTGCATTTGTGCCTAAATGAACCCCTTTATATGTTGTACTTTTCCACCCTATTCCATCTTTCAACATAATCTTGACTACAATTTTATTTTTATCAATTGATTTTTATGAAATATTTTAATTTAAAAGTTTTTAATTTATCATTAGTAATAATATATGATTTTATTATACAAATTCTAACATTTAAAAATTTTAAGAAAATTTTAATTTATACTTAAGTTAATATTATGTTTCTATAAAATATTTATACTTAAGTTAATATTATGTTTCTATAAAATATTCACTCAAATTCATTACAAATAAATATTAAAACATTTTAATTTATTCATATAAACTATTTAATAATTGTGCAAGTATATTATTAGAACTAATCCTAATCAAATTATGGGAAAGAATACTTGACCATTATCTGGTATCATACAAGTGATCTAATAAATTAATAGATACAATCATTAGGATTGTACACGACTTAATCTGATTCAAAATTTTGAAGATTTCTAGAACCATTCCAAATATTAAAATTTTAAAAATTGAATCTCTATAAATTTATTGAAAATACAAATATCTATCCAATTCCTATGTAACTATTGTTTTCCTGTATTAGTTCAACTTTCCTAGTAGCTTGGTTTTCTTGTATGAACCTTTTTGGTTAATGAAGTTTTCTTTAACCTCTCAAAAAGGTTAGAATAATAAAATTCAAAGATTAAGTTCATTTATGACTATAAATAACATTTCTAAATTAATATAATCCATATCTTATTCAAATATGAACTGTTAAAACCTAATTGATTAAGACTTTTAACTGTTAAGACAACTTTATCTACACAATCAAGTTTATCTTATCAGAAGTAAGTAAAAGTTTGAAAATAACTAAGGACAATTAAAAAGTCAATTTTTAACTAAGAAATTAGGCCTTTGGGTGTTATACATTTTATGATTATTGTTAACTACAAATATGTGAACAATAATATCAATTAGTAAAGTTAGAGTTGCCATCGTAATGTTAAACATCATACTAGAAGGACATTATACAATTTTTCATAAGACTTAATAATATACATCTCCTAGTCTAAAGTCATTTACTTCTTTTTGATGACTTACATCAACTATAACAAGTAAAGAGGCTTAATAATAAGTCTCTATAACCAAAACAATATGTTAGTTTTGTTTAGTATTTATTAAAAAACATTACAAATAATAATGATAAAGAGAAAAGCTAAAGTAAGAATAAGTTGCAAGTTAAGACTATAATTGAAATCAAAATTCAATATTTAGCAATTAAAATAAGATAGTACAATACATCCAATAGTAATTGAATTTCATAACTAAAATACCTTACAATTTATAGCTATTTAATTAGCAATCTAATGATTCTCTTCCTTACATCAATATAAGATTAAAATTTGTAAAATATTCTAATATATACATTATTTAGAAACATTTTCATTAATGTTTTATTAAGATTTAATTGTAAAAGATGCTTCAAGTTGCCAGTTGATCCAAACAACATAATTAAGTCATTAGATCCATGAAATTCAATATTTACAAATGATACAAGTTACTCACAACCTTATAAAGCACTATGATAGGTGTTTTTGAAGGATTTATCTATCATAAATGCTTTAAGCTTCTAATTGAATTATGCAAACATATTGCACTATCATACTTGGATAAAGATACAATCTAATACATTTTAGTGTTGGTAATATATTATTTAATTACTTCATTATCAATACTACTAAGTAATAAATTGATACGCAGATCGGGGCTTTATCTTGAACATTTTGCATGTTATGGAATTTCTTCACATCTTTGTCCAGTGGATATCTTAATGCATCACCTTACTTTCCTTTAATATATTAGTGAGTATTCAGCTTGGTAAATCCTTTAAAAGAACTAAAGGACTTTCACAAAGAGATCCTATATCACCTTACATCTTTGCACTTGTTATGGAAGTTTTTAACATAACCTTAAAGAGAGTAGTTGAAAGAACCAAAGACTTCAAGGTTCATTCCAAGTTTAAGAAGCTAAGGATTACTAACTTGTACTTTGCAAACGATCTCATACTCTTTTCCAAGGTCAATCATAGATCTGTACCAATTCTTATGAAAGTCCTAAAAATCTTTAGCAAGATGTCTAGACTAAAAGCCAATTACCTCAGAAGTTATTTTTATTTATGAAAATCTGTTAGAAGTAATCAAACTGCCATTGAGAATGTCATTGGTTTTAAAACGTAGAATCTTCCTATATTATAACTAGGAATTCCTATTTTAGCTACCTACCATACACATGGAAATTTCACTAAACCTCTTAACAATATCAACTGCAGCATCTTTTCCTAGAGTTACAAATTGCTTTTTACAGTTGGTAGATATGTGCTTATCTCATTTATACTAAATGTATCCAATGTTTTTTGGCCTGCACATGTTTCCATACCTAAAAAAGCAATCAAATTAATAGAGATGTTACGTAGAAGGTTTCTTTGAAATGGTAATGAAGAAAATGTCAAGAGAGTTTAGATGCAGAAGAGAGAGGTATGCTTACCTAAGGACAAAGGTGGTTTAAGGATAATTCCTCTTAAGTTAATGAACAATTCTATGATGTCCAAGATGCTATAGATGTTATTAATTGACAAGTATTCCCTATGGGGTGAATGGATCCATAAGACTTATATAAAATTAGCAGCATATGGAACATAAAAATTAAATTTTCATATTCATTATCTTTGAAAGCCATTCTAAAGACTAGGAAATTATTAAAGAATGAATTCACTTATCTAATTAAAGATGGTAAGCAACTTTTTATTTGACAACTGGACATATCATAGACCTCTTTATGATGTGCAAAGTATGGATTGTCTCAAATCTGTAATTGGTAAGAGAGCAACAGTAGCTGATGCACTAGTTGAAAAAAAATGTTCATACAAAGCTTTATCCCTAGATCCATCTGTGAAGAAATTGTGCTAACCAGCTGAGTGAAGGGAATGATTGCATTATCTAGAAGAATTCAAGAAATGGCATTTTTAGCAATCAATCATAAAGGAAGTTTCTACAGAAGCACTATAATAGGATTATCTAACATAAAGTTGTTTGGCATAAGCAATCTCATTTGAGGGCATCAATCTATCTTTGGCTAACTATGAAAGATAAGCAACCAACTGTGGATAAGCTTAAGAGGTTCCTCACTATCCCTAATTAGTGTAGTCTTTGTCAGAAAGATGAAGAAAGTAATGAACACATGTTTTTCCAATATGCTTACGTCAATAGTACCTGAAAGTATGTATTACACAAATTCTTTATCTATGATGCACCTGAAAGATGGGAAGGTATAAGGAGTTGTAGTGAAATCAAGCATTCTGACCCCACAATGGAGTGGAAATTTATCTTGGCAGTAGCATGTCTTGTTAAAGTTATATGGGATGAAAGAAATGCTAAAATGTTTTTAGAAAAAAGTCTAACAAAAGAACAATTCAGTAAAAAATTTATTATGCAAATCAAAGGATTTATGAGCTTACACAAGTCTAGTATCTTTAATGAAACCTACTACACTACAATATGGAATGTATATGCCTATTAACTTCTATAACAGTTTGTTTGTAGGTTCATAAGCTTCTAATGCTTGGTTTTCATTATGTATAGCTCTTTGTAGCTATTATGTAACTTTCACTTGCTATTCATGGTTTAATTCATTATTATTTCCTCAAAAAAGCTTAAGAAGATTGTTATTTTATGCTTTCATATGGTGATCGATAGTAACATAACTACTACATCTATTAAAAAACCAAATATAATGAAAGTGGTCTCATGACTATAGAACTCTTGGATACCTAAACTAGCCAGATAATCTAAAAAATGAACATATAATTTCTAAATGATAATAGACCCAAGGTAATCACAATTGTATAAGAGGATTGTTAAACTTGTAATTCTTGGATGATATCAAGTAGTAATTAAGAAGCAAAGAGTGGAGAGATTGAAGTATATTTTAACTTTTATAAGGAAGTAATGTTATTGTTAAAGAAAAAGAGAGCTAAGGTATAGGCTATAAAGAATAAAGAAACAAGTCTCCAATAATAAAAAAATCATCCCAATGTCTCTTATTGTTTATTTATTTTAACTTTAAACTTTTATTTTTTTTCATTTTTTCTTTGAAAGAAATTTTAATTTATCCATATATTTAATTTAAAAATTAGAATTTGATGACCTTAAATTCAAATGGACAAATTTAGATTTAAAATTTTAAAATGATATGAAGTTAAATTTATAAATATTAAATAAATTATATAATAACTTATAAATTTCAATCCTTTCAATCATATTCAATTTAGAATAATTTAATATCACTTAGTTTGCTTCTCAATTTTAGTATCAAAAAATATTTATAATCAAACCAAATTAAAGCCAAAAATAGAATTTGGTCCAATTATGGTGACAATGTTAATCCAGTAATTAGGTTTTGGTTCTTTTTATTCAATTCTTTCAATTAAGTTCTGAATATGTAGGATTCGCACA
Organism: Erythroxylum minutifolium; assembly: GCA_027123815.1. Taxonomy (NCBI): domain Eukaryota; kingdom Viridiplantae; phylum Streptophyta; class Magnoliopsida; order Malpighiales; family Erythroxylaceae; genus Erythroxylum; species Erythroxylum minutifolium. Next base: position 5,260,073 of record JAOTJB010000007.1, on the reverse strand, counting down.
TCGCTAACCAACATATATTTTGGTCTTTCCTTTCAATCTTTCATTCTCTTTTCAGGCTTTATGTACATTTTTCTAATGCTTGATCCTATTATTGTCAAAATGTCAAAAAGTTGATTATATTCTTACCTCATAACATAAATAAACAAAATTCTTTTTTTTGTTTATGTGTAATGATCACTCCCTACATTTCTACTACACTGCCACATGATGTTAGAATGTATTTTGTGGGCTATAATTAATTGTGGTTTTGACTTTATTAAAAACAGGCTAATGATAAAGCGTATAATTCTATATATGGATCCTTTTTTCTTTTTTTAAGCATAAAAGCACCTCGTATTAATGAACGATAAGCATCTATGTTAACCCTTTTTTATTTAATTTTTATTTGAATATTATAACCCTTTTATTTTATTTTTTATTTGAATATTAATTATTTAATTCCTTATTAATGAATTACTTCCAGGATTTATTATCATTTTTTGCATAACCCCGAAAATTTAGAGTCGGTATGATCCTATTGAGATGCCTGTGGTCCACTATTATTATGCTCCCGATTGGACTAAAGCACTTTATACCGTTAGTGTGAATAATGGTGTAGGCCTAACCCTAAGGCCCATAATAGGCAGTCCTAGGGTTATTATCTGTGGTCAAGTCCCCGCTGCACTCCCTATATATACATATGTGTTGTCTCTCTACAGTTTGTCCCATTGAAAACTGTATTTTCTCAAAAGAGCTAAGTTTTTGTGGAAGCTCTAGCTGTCACTAAACGCTTGCGCGGTGCTCTCACAATTTGACAATCATGTCCTCAATAAGTAAGTATTTGTGTTCCCTATCATGTAATTGACTACTAATATTCACATCTTACATTTGGTATCAAACCTTAGGAATTATGTAGTAAGGAATCTGATAATTATTGTAGATGATTCATAATTCAGATCATAATTTTAACTTTTATATGATCACATGTGTGATTTTCGTGTTAATGTAAGTTCACAAAATTGATCCCTAAAACCTTAGGGCTTTTGTAGATCCTGATCCTATAAGTCGATTGATGTGTGATTTTTGATTTTTCATAAACTCTGTACTGAGAATTTTGTAACACAAACCACTATTTGGGGTTCTTAAACCTGATTCAAAATTTACCAAATCCACATGAAATCTTACTTGTTTTGTTGATTCATGTTTCTTTCAAGTTTTTCGTTGATGATATGTGTTTAAATTGAAGAAAAATTGATTTTTTGGGATTTTTTTTCTAAAAACTCATTTTTAAACCTTAAAAAATGGTTTCAACTTGGTTTTGATCTATAAAATCATCCAAATGCTTGAAATTTCTTGAGGGCTTTTCATTGAAACTAGATTTAAATAAGTTTTTCACAGATTAGGCATGAAAAATGAACAAAAAAAAGAACAAAGAAGGCCTTTGATCGCAACCTGTTTTCTAACCCATGACTCTGTTTTTTGGAACTACAACCCAGTGGGAGGAAGAAGAAGACAAGTCCTACATATGCCCACTCTCACTTGTGGCGCGTGCAAGAGTGTGTGTGGCCCATTAAACCTTTTTTTGTGCTCCTTTTTTCTATTCTGATCCATTTTTTTAGTATGATTTTTCTATATATATTTCATAATTTTTTTCATTTAATATTTTTATAAAAAGAGGTATTACATTACATAGTATATTTCATTCATTTTCCAGGCTTTTATTTAACCTAATACACTAGAAATTCTTATTACCCTATTTTGGATATGTTTACAGTAGCCACTCTTTCTCAATCATATCTTAGATATATTTATTAAATTGCATGTGATATTTGCTTGTTTATTCAATTGTATAAGTACAAAATCTATTTTAGAATGCAATTTAATTTGATCCATGATCAGTTGAGGTGTCTTTTATTTTTACATCTTCTTTTGAACTGAA
>JAOTJB010000007.1:5239942-5251469 GCA_027123815.1 Erythroxylum minutifolium | reverse complement strand
GCCTATTAAATTTCAAAATAAAGGATTTTGTTAATCGTTTATAAAAAAAACAAAAGGAACCTCTTTCAATATTAAAACATAAGGAGCTTATTATAATCTAAAGGAGCCTCTTTGCAAATTGAAAACACAAACATTATAATGGGGAAATTTAAAAGTTAAGGAGAGAGAAAGAATAACACAGTTAATTTATATTTGTTCGGTTTATAATGAAGCCCACGTCCAACCCCCAAGTATCCAACTTGAGTATTTCACTATAAAAACTCCAAGTAGCAAATTTTGACAAGCCTCTCTAAGCTCAAAAATACATATTTTCAAGGTTTTTCAACCTTCTATACTCGTAGTGTTTAATAATATTCTACAAGTTCTCAAGAAAAATAAATATAGAGTTTGCTCAATGTAAGCTTTCAAGAAATAACAATCTCTCTCAAATAGAGCGATTTTACTTTCTAAGGCGTAAGGTGTTTGAAATTGATATGACTTTAAAAAATATTGATACTGCTGAAGCATTTTGAAAATTTGACTCATCCACAAGTGCAGTGGCTCTTCCTTACGTAAACATTTTCTTCAACTAGTCGTTGCTTCATTTCTATTCTGAGTTCACTTTTTATCTAACAAATTTTCAATATTATCTATGCTAGAATCTTCCAATATTCAGTCATTAATTAAAATGTTTTAACAAAAATATTAGAGTTAATTGTTCGAATTATGTGATTAGCAAGATCCTTCTAGATATTGTGGAATCATTTTTAATAATATAAGTTCATTAAGAAGGTTCCTATAAGAAAGGAAGCATTTATCCTATGATATCATTTCTTTTAAGAATTATATCGTTACCTATACAAGGAAATACACCTAATTTGAATTTTGAAATATTATAGAGTTATCATCAAAATCATTAATAATAAACCTTGAGCTAACATTTTGTAGGATCTCTTTGTATCTCTAAGATGAATTTAAAGATAAAATTTGGGAGTAGTAAAGATAAGATTTCTATCCGTTAAAAGATAAAATTTTATCTGTTAAGATAAAATTGTTATCTATTAGAATTTAAACTTTTAAACTTTTGATTTATTTGGTTAATCCTTATCGAGATATCAGCTGAATTTACTAATGTTAATGTATAATGCAACGTATCACTAAATTGTTTCTTACATTATCTCTTTTCTATTCTATTTGTTTTTAGTTATTTTCTAGTTCTAAAATCTAACAAGTGTCACGTTAGTTTAGGTTTATAATTTTAAACGAATGAAGGTAAAAATTATTGTAAGATGGAGTCACATAAATGAGAGTTATCGTGAAACTGACAAATTAGATATTAATAAACTTTGAGATACAACTCATATGATTTCACTAATTTTACTAAACTTTATTTTGTTTTCAAAGATTTTTTAAGAGACCTTATAAGAAAATTTCGAAACTCCTGTCGTTAATTTCTGAACATATAGCCTACTTTGCCATGCTGCATTGCCACAGATTCACATTCCATTAGACTCAATTACTCATTTAGATACTAGTTCCGTATTAAATACTTAACAAGCCATTCTTCTATTTTAAATCCAAAAACTCGAATACGATAAATTTTGCCCGATAAACTGAAATACCCTTTTTTTAACCATAAAACCCAAACTTTCATTCATCTTCTCTTCTTCAACAATTCTCATTCTTAAATCCTATATTGCTCCTTTTTTTTTGGTTTGGCATGAAGATCACTTCAAATTTGCGACTCTTTTCTTGAATAGCTCAAGTATTATCTTGACCCTCGTTTCTCATCCCTTTTCTATGAATTTTGTAAAGAAGATGAAGTTTGGGTTATAGTGCACAACGTGAGCCTTCTTTACGTGTCCAAGATCAAACGTGAAAGGGTATAATTGAAAAAATACACGAAAACACCTGATTTTGCGTCTATGATTTTCATTGAGACTTTTGAAGCTGAGTCGATCCCGTTTTTCCAATGACCTGCATGAGAAATCGTCATTGGAACGTTGTTAACGCCTTTTTGTAGCTTTCTTAATAGGTGAACGTTTTGACAGATTAGAGCATGATAGCGTCCCACAAAATTTTTGAAGTATAAAGAAGTTTATAAAATTAATAAAATCACATAAAAATTAATGTTTTAAACCCTAAATTTGAAATTTCTCACAAATGATAAAATGCGTGCAACTATTAACTATGTCATTTATTAAAAACTCAATTATTTAAATATAATTTAACATTTGATAATTATGATTATGTTAAATAATATACTTATCACTAATCATATACTGAAACTTGAAACATATAAACGCTTATTAAATTATATTTTGTTATCCTTTATGTCATTATTAAAATTTTTATTTTAAACGTTGTTGTTAGATTTCGTCTTAATTGTTTACTTTTATTACCTTCAATTTCATAAGTTATGTTATATATTTACTGGTAATTAATTTTGTTTATTTAATTACAAGTTATACTAAAAGAATGTTGTAAGATTATACTAGATATATGTACATATCCATACCTTACATTGTATCGCATCTTTAAGTAAGCTTTCTCTACTCTTCTTTTCGTTCTTTACAAAAAATTAATGCACACATAAAAATAACTTCTGAATAAAGAGGAATAATAAATTGAAATCAGTACCCTAAAAATGTAGGTTCTAAAACCAATATTTTTCTATTTTAATCTTTATAATCTATATTATTTATTTTCAATTAATTGTCTTTATATTCATCTAAATCAAAGGTACAGTTAAAAAATTTACGAACTGAACCTTGTATTCGTTCTGGCAATCAAAAGCTATCTAACTTTTGCGTATGTTCTCTTTTACATTTAAGAATATTACATAAATTTATAAATTAATTATAATATAAAAAGTCATTAAGTTCAATTGATATACGAAATTTGAAGAGGTCCAAAAGTATATAGTCTTACTCTCCTAACTCATAAAAAAGATATTTTTAATAGACTCATATAAAAAATATATAAATATTGAGAAGATATATATGAAAATGATAGTAATTAAAATAGATAATGATAAAAATATACATAAACATAATAATAAAAACAAATAAATAAAAACATATAACTTCGAATAAATAAAAAAATAAAAAAAGTAAAAATAAATAATACAATAGCTTTATCGCGAATCTCAATGAGATGTACGCCCGACCGTATTATTACCAAATGACGATGCCCCACCCCTCACGTCTATTCCAAATTTTCATGGTCCTTATTGCGTTTGTATGTCACGCTCCTTGATCTTTATGCCTGTTTACTTATTATTTCACATTCTCTGTTCCACACGGCACATCGAAGGTCGATTTCTATTACACCGGGCGGAGTTTTAAGAGGATTTGTTCCGCTGAATCTGTATTATAGTAGTTTTATCTTACTGAAAAAAAAGCATGCCTTTTCATTCCCTTTGAATAACGCATTCAACCCGTAATTAAAATCAAAATCAAATCCACTCTTCTAATTAGGTTATGATTATTATGTGGAGTGAGTCATAGAGCACTCGCAAAGGAATCCGAAACATGAACGTCTACCGTGGGAGTCATTATAGGGAGATTTACAGTTCATGGTTTAGTTTATGACCGACCATGTTGTACGTAACTGGCATATTTAGTCGTCCCATAATATCTCCAAAGCATATGTCAAGAATTAGGGTTTTCTAGAAAATAATAAATTCATACGAAAAGAAAACTGCATATCATATGCACCACCCATAAAGGGAAGACATTTTAAGTTCAGAAACCAAGCGCGAGAAAATATCTTATACATTGAAACTTACGATAGAGATTTGTTTCAAAGTGCTAAAAAAAAAAAAATTGAGGACCAGCCTTGAAATGATAGGTACTCTTTTATAGCCAAAATTAAAAAAAAAGTAAAAAGAGAAAAAATATATAAATATAAAATTATGCAAATGATTAATTCATTTCCAACATAATAAAAACCTAATCTCAGTTTATAAATTTAAAATATAAACTAATAGGAAATTTGAATTACCAAGAGCATGTGCTTATAAATCATTTGCGCGTTTTCGTACATTACTACGAAATGGTATTCATCCTTGACATTTTTTTTTCCAATTACATTTCATAATTGTTTCACATGCATTAGCTCTGTAGACTTATTCCTTTAAGCCCTTTAAAAGCTCCCCATCTCCCTTCAAACAACATCAAAATCACTTTTCTCTTTTTGATCTCCCTGTGCTAGTCCTTCCCCGTTCTTGCATTTTAAAGTAAAGTTCACTTTTCAGAGAGAGAGAGAGGGATAAGGAAATAGAGAGATATATAAATGGCTTTAGAGGCTGTAGTTCTCCAGCAAGACCTGTTTAGCTACGGCAGCAAAGAACTCTACAACTTGTTAGGAGGCAGCTGGGGCTTTGACAACTTTGGCCTAGATCAAAACAATGATGAAGATGAAAAGTTTAGTGGCTTTTCTGATTTTCTCGAGAATCAAACAGAAAGTCCGTTTCATTTAGATTGGAGCTCTTCACCCCCACATCTGCCACTGCTGCCACCTACTACGGTCATGACTCATTTGGATGAAACAATGCACCGCAATAAGCCAACCCTAGACGCCAACAACAATGAAACTGGACTAGCTTGCACTCCAGAAGACGCCGACTTGCATCAACTGGATGAATTACTACCGGCAAACATTCCTGCTACTCGTGCCAAGAGACGTCGAGCAAGAAACAGGAAGAACAAGGAAGAGATTGAGAACCAGAGAATGACCCACATTGCTGTAGAGCGCAACCGGAGGAAGCAAATGAACGAGTATCTCTCTGTACTTCGATCTTTAATGCCTGAGTCTTACGTTCAAAGGGTATATAACTTAGTATCCTTTTGTCCCTTATTATGTAGGTTTGTTTAATTCCACTACATGGGTTTCGTTTAGCTAGTAAAGTTTATCCCTTGCTTTTTTCTTTCTTTTTTTTATGGCTCTGAACATCGTATAGTAGTTTCTAAAAAGTTAACAAAACGATTCTTGACTAGGGTGATCAAGCATCAATTATTGGAGGTGCCATAAATTTTGTTAAGGAGCTCGAGCAACGTTTGCAATTTCTTGGCGCCCACAAAGAGAAAAAGGAAAAGGAAAATTGCGACGGTGGTCCATCTTCTCTGCCTTTCTCTGAATTCTTCACGTTTCCACAGTACTCAACTAGCTCATCAAATCTCTGCGATACCTCGGCATCTGGGACTGAAACACAACCTGCTATAGCTGACATTGAAGTGACAATGGTGGAGAGCCATGCAAACCTCAAAATAAGATCGAAAAGGCAGCCAAAACAGCTCCTGAAGGTGGTGTCTGAATTGCATAATTTACGCCTCACTATCCTTCACTTGAATGTCTCAACAATGGACGAAACTGTCCTGTATTCTCTAAGTGTCAAGGTTGGTTAGACACTGTCTTGCTCTGATCTGAAAGTTATTTAATTGTTCTTTATCAGTTGATTTGAGCTAAAACATAAGAGTCCCCGAGATTGTAGATTTCATATTTGGTTTTCTATGTAGGTGGAAGATGATTGTAAGCTAACTTCAGTGGATGAGATTGCCACAGCTGTGTATCAGATGTTTGGTAGGCTTCAAGAAGAATCCATATCTTGAATTAGAACAGGTTTTCTCATTATTTAATCTGTCTCCTAATGCCTCTTCACGACTATATTTTATCTATCACTTTCTTTTTTCACTTGGGTTGTTCTGGCTCGGACAAATCGATAATTCCCTTTTATAGTGGTTCGGTCATGCTCAAGTTAGCTTGTCCACATAAATTTGTTATTTCTTTCCAAGTTCTTAATTTCAATTCTTTTTCCAGGCCCATATGTTGTATGTCAATTCCAACGTTCTCTTTTAGCTTCTTAACAATTATAACTATACTTATATATATATATATATGTATGTATGTATGTAATGTATGTATGTATGTGTTGTATGTCAGCCAATATTTAATTACGATGTTGTGTCGACGTCTAATGAGCCATGGCTCTTCAACCCTTTCTACCAATTGGCCTATTCAAATCTGTCAGTCGATTCAATCCTGCAGATCATAAGGTTTCCTCGTTACCCTAGATGGTGACTTTTTATTCAATTACTCGAGTGACAATGTTCAGAATTGATAAACATGCTATGTTCGATTTTGAAGAGCGATAACTACTGCTAGAAGAACAATTCACATGCATGAAAGTTCATTAATTACATTTTCCTAGTACAGAAGCATAGTCTCATATCTGAAAGCCTTTTATGTCAGAAAAAGTCATAAGGCATGGCCATATTACACAAACTGCAAGAGGGGTCAAGTACCAGAGTTTAAGGCTGCCAAGAGCAGTTTTAGATGAACCCAAGTTTTATCTTATCCCTGACTTCTTCACAAACTTTTCTCAACATCACCATTTTGAAAGGTATGTAACTTTATTATGTTGCAGAAAGCCAGAAAGAGGTGTAGAGCTAGATGTGATTGCCAGTGCAGCTTTATTTTTAAAATATGAAGGTTCTTTCAGTAAACGTCCAAGAATAGGTATTTTATTATCTGTGACATCAAATTAAAATCTTTGTGCAAAGATAATTATAATCCCCACATGTTTTTTACGTCATATGATATGAAGATTTCACAAAAATACATATAAATAGAATATTTTAATTCGTATATTCCACCGAACTACAGAACTAGTTCTATAACCTCTCCACCTTCAATTGTAGCAATGTTGCTGTCGAATCCCAAGGTAAAAAGTTAGTTGTTAGTGGGGTTTGAGTGTCCATAGAAGACACCAAGAGAAGATGACAAAAAGAAATAAAGTTCATTACACTGTTCTCGTTAAGGGGACAAATGACAATTATTTGAGTTTTACGTATAAATGACAGCTAGTTAGATGTGAAAATCACACTTTGAGAAGTCTTAGAATGGAATTGGAAAATTTATCTTTTTTGGTACGTCAAAAACGAATTTCTTAACCTCATTCCTGGTTAACTTACTGAATTCACTGGTGGCACATGCATCTCCATTAAAATCCTTTGTACGTGGACAAGGGTCATTAGGCATCGTTCTTTATAAATAATAATTATTACTGCCTGTGGAAAATTCGTGAAAGTTAACGCTGAGTGGACATTTTCACCGAGTCAACATCTGACAGGTCTTTTAAGAAAGAGGGCAATAGAATAAGCCAAGAGATTTAGTAGACTAGAGTGTCTTATGAGACACGGAACAAAACATACACATATAATTAAGTCAAATTTGGTATATACGTTTTCGTGGCTGTAAGACAAACCCCTCATATTGCTTGCTTTCGGTTTACATATAGCTAAAACAGTTGCTTAATTATTAAACAAATGTGTAATGTAATATATATTAAGTGAATTCATAAGGAATATTATTTGTTTCTATAAAAAAATCATTAGACTTAACTTGAGGTAAAAAAATTTTCATATAAAATATTATGTTTTGATACACTTTAAACATCATACTTATACTTAATTTAATTGGTAATTATTGTATGCATATAGAATAATTCGCTAAGTAATTAGAAAAATATTATTATTAATTAATATCTAAGAAAATTCTCATCTAAAATTAAATGGCATTTTAAAAGATAATATAAAAAACTAATCAAATCACTTTGATGGTTTTGATATTTAAGCATTATAATTCATAGGTAAAGTTTATATGAATATAAACTATTTAATTAAATAACTAAAGACAAATGAAAAGTATTGAGTTATCTACATGTTAAATATTTTTGGCTAAAAGTCCAAATTGGGGCTTAATCCTTTTAAGTTTGATCAATTTAAAACATTAACTCCAAATTAAACTAGCTCACTTAGGGGTTACCATTTCACGGGTCTGATCAATTAAAGACTTTTTTAGATGAAAATTTGGACGTGTTTACATGCGTCGTTACATGTAGCCAACGTGGCACAATTACTCTTTGAAAAAATTCCTCGTATGGAAAATTAAATTATTTGGATCAAGAAGACCTAAAAATTTTGAAAATTCGCAAAGTAAAAACAGAGAAAGTAAAATTCGTAAAGAAAAAGAAAATTTTACAGAAAACCCGAAATCCCTAAATCCCGTCGTCACTCCCCTCTTTGAGACTCTAATGCATCTTCACCGTTAGCCATTCCGGTCGAGTCTTCGTACTTAGTTCGCGCATCTTCAGTAAGGGTTCACAAAGGGTTGCCCTAGCCAGGTTCGCGGTTGATCATTCGTTGAAGGGGTTGTGTTGGTTGATCTTCACCGTCCTCTGATCCACGCTCCAGTTTTCATTGAAGGAGTTGGGTTACTTGGTTGACGCATCATCTATTGAAACTAAGGTAAGCCCTATAATTAAAGTATTAGCCATTAGACTTAAGAGCGGTAAACATTTAATTCAACAAGGTCTGAGGTTAGAGAAGTGTGAGGTTAGCATAGTCTGAGGAAGATAGTATGAATAAGATGGGCAGAAGCAAACTAGTATTAGTTTCATCTTCTACTGAAAATGGTCAGTTGCAGAATGGGTAGCTTCTAGGACCAACTGTTGTCCTTTTCTTTTAATTCTGTTGCCCTTTGCTTTACTAGTGGGAGTATTTGTCATATGAGTATGTATTTATTTAATTACAACACTGATGTATTGTTTTTTTGTTATTGTTTATAATACTTTGAGTATCATTGATGATAATATAAAGTTCTGATTTTGTTATTCTATTTGAAAGACTCTAATTACTAGTAAGTTAAAGTTGATGTAACAATTGAATTAAATAAGGATTATATTTAAACATTGAGCCATAATAAACTATTAGAACTTAGTAAGTTGATTGATGGAATTGTTATGAATATATTAAGCATCATGTTCTGTGCTAGGCTTGAAGTTTTGAGTTTCACTTCACTGTTTCCTTTCAACATTCTAATTGAGTGTTTTCCTTTTGCTGGAGTTGGTTTTTTCAGTTTGGCATAATGACATTTGATGAAGTAACTCTGCGGTTTCACCATACATGATGTTTTGTTAATGTGAGTGATAATGATATGTATAAGGATGGTATTGTGGATGAAATTAAATTTGATCCTGACTTACTGAGCTATTTTGGACTGCTTAATGTATGTAAAAGAAGTGGGTATAACAATGTGAAGAACATATTTTATCATATTCCTGGTTTTTTAACGATGTAATGGTCTGAAAGTTGTACAAGATGATGCTAGTGTGTTAGATATGGTTAGTCAGATGATGGGGATGGATAGTACTGATATTTATATTGAACATGGTGTGGATACCCCTATTGAAGTGATTGAGGATGATTGTAATGGGGTTAATGAGGGTAATGTAGTTGAAAAAAATGGTGAGGATGTTAATAATGTAGTTGGAGGTAATGTAGGTAATGTGTCAAATGTGGAGGATGAAAATGAAAATGATGCAGATATGGAGAATGAAGTTGATACAAATATGGAGGTTGAAGAGGATGAAGACAATTTAGAGCCACCAGATGAAAGCAATGTTCCGAATGAAGATGTAGAAGATGAATTAGAGCAACAAGATGAAGGTAATGGTCTGGATGAAGATGTGGAAGAGGGTTTAGAGCAAGAAGATGAAGGTAATGGTCCAAATGAAGATAATGGACCAGATGAAGCTGATGTAGGTGATGCAAATGATGAAGATTAAGATGAGGTAGTTTTGTATGAATATTATGATAATGATGAGTATGGAGAACTTGTTAGTGATGTAGATGAAATGGTAGATGATGCTACTAGGAGGAAAAGAAAATACCCTATTTATGATGAAAATGTAGCTGAGCTTTACATTGAAGTAGGGATAATTTTTCTTCATCATTTTCAATTTAAGAGTGTAGTGAGTTTGTTGTCCATTAAAACAAAAAGGGTTGTCATGTTCATCAAAAATAAGCCCAAGTTTGTCAAAGGTCAATGTAGGACCGAGAACTGTCCTTAGTATAATATGGAGCATTTGATAGGAAGCTGCAGTCATTTCAAGTTAGGAATTCAGGAACAATCATGACTGTAATAGGGTATATATAAATCCTAGGATAAACACCAGCATCTTAGCTGACTTGTTAAAGGATAACCTTAAAAGGGAGCCATTTATAAAGAATGATGATATAAAATTTTACGTTAAGGATTATTTAGGTGTTGAAGTGTCCTTTAGCATGGTGAGACAAGCAAAGAAAAAAATTCTAGACAGTATTGTGATCAACATTGAAGAGAAGTTTGGGAAGCTTTGGTCTTATGCTGAAGTGATTAGGCAGACCAACCCAAGAAGCAATGTTACATTGACAGTGTCTCGACTAATTCTAACATCTCCACCTATTTTTGAAAGAATGTACATATGCTTAGAAGCTATTAAGCATGGGTTTAGTGTTTAGGTATAGATGCAGGCATTTTCTTGGCCTAGATGGATGTTGGCTGAAAACCAAAACTAAAGGTGAACTTCTATGTGTTGTGGGAAGAGACAGAAACAATCAAATGTTTCCTGTTGCTTAGGCTATGGTTGAAGTTGAGTCGACAATCACATGGAAGTGGTTCATTGAAAGGCTGAAAGAAGATTTACCTTACTTGGGCTCCAAAATTGGTTGGACTATAATGACTGACTAACAAAAGGTAAAAGTTTCACATCAAACTTGTTTTTACTTTCACAGAGAGTGTAACTGTTATAATATGGTTATGTTTGCCATTGTAGGGACTTGGTAGAGTCATTGTCGATTTGTGTCCAAATGTTGAGCGCAGGTTTTATGCTAGACATATTTATGTCAATTAGCATGGAAGAGGACATAAAAGGGAAAAGATGAAGAAGCAGTTCTGGAAAATTGCTAAATCCTTCACAGTAAGGGAGTATGAAGAAAATTTGGAAAGCTTAGAGCCAAGAACCAAAGGGCAGTAGAAGATATTGAGAGTTATGCACCAGTTCAACAATGGTGTCAGGCTTTCTAAAGGGAAGATTCCATGATTGAGTTGGTTGACAATAATTTATGTAATGCCTTCAATAAGACTCTGGTTGATGCAAGGAAAATGTCAATTTTAGGGCTATTTGAGCACCTTGGAAGAGAATTTATGGAAAGAATTGTAAGAAAAAGGAAAGAGGTTGCAAAATGGAAGGGTAATTTAGGACCAAGAATATGGGAAGCAATTAAGAAGAGTGTCATGATTTCTCAACATTGTCTAGTGCATCATAATGGAGAAGGAGGGTATCAGATTGATCATGGACAGAATAGATATGTGGTGAGGCTTTATAACAAAATATGTTCATGTAAGAGATATACCCTCTTTGGCATTCCTTTTCCATATATTATATGTGCTATTAGAGATAACAGGTTTAATATTGAAGAGTACACTTCTAGGTGGTTATGGAAGAGTCAATATGTGAAAGCATATGGGAAGGCAATTCAACCAATGCCTGGTATGAAGGACTGGCCTATTACCAATAAAGAAACTATTGGGCCACCAGAATCAAATAAGGGCCTGGTTTTAAAACACTTTACACTTATCACGTGCCCACTTTTTCTTTTCAAAAACACTTTGTCTATTAAACAGAAAGCAGAACATATTACAACACAATGGAAAATCACAAACA
>JAOTJB010000007.1:5152994-5163125 GCA_027123815.1 Erythroxylum minutifolium | reverse complement strand
AAACAGAATCATCTTGTATTCAAGAAGGGAGAAGATGCCATTAAGAAAAAATTTTTCTAAAACAAAACAATTCTGCAATGGGGTAGAGCTGGAAAAGTTACTTTGTCTTGTTTGATTAAGAATAAAAATGATATATATTACATTACGCATCCGTACACGCAACCTCAAATAATTGTTACAAATTTGTCTAGCCTTCAGGTGACATTACTTTATCAGCCAGACAGCGATGTCAGAACACAATACTATAATGGAACAAATCGTCTCTTTCCGACGTGACAACACAGCAACAAATTGTTAGCAATTTAACAATTTGTTTAAGCTTCAGTTGGCATTAGTTTACCAGCAACATCACAACACAGCAGTTGAGCAAATCATTTCTCTCCAACATCACAACACAACACAACGCTGACGCAAATCACTGGTAGTGCAATTAAACGATTAAGAGAATAATAAAAGATTCAAATGACTACAGATATAAGCAAGTATATTATTTTCATCGGTAAACATCAAGCCATTAAGTGGAGTCTTTTGTATTATATATAAGTTAGCTTTTTTTTTTGAAAAATGAAAGTAATTATATTAAACAAGCAAAAGCCATTGTAGACCATCGCAACGAGTCATATTATCCAACAACAATACACGTCAGGCAAAAAATAGTGAAAAATATCTGCTATAGTTAGTGTTACAGCAACTAGTTCATTTTCACTACTTGACTAATTCAGCAATGTTTAAATTTTGAAATAACAGTCGCTCGAATCTAGTTCACAATCTGTTCAGCTAGCTAATGTTTTTTTTTTTTCCATTTCTTTATATAATCTCCTGTTCCTTTCACTCCATATGGAATAAATCACTATAGTAAAAGCTGTCTTGATGAGCAAACCCATCGTCTTTACCCTACTTAGTACATCCATTCAAATAAGTTGTTAGAGAATTGTAACATAATCATAATCCTACTCTAAATTGCTTAGGTGTAGCGGCATTCAAAGTAGAGATGGTTTCTGCTTTCAATGATGTACTTGCATAGGACATATGTACATATGTCCCAAACCATCTATCATTGGTTCAGATCCTATTCTTAACCACTAGCTAAGTGACAATTGCAGCTTTGGGATTTAAATCATGTTTCCAAATCAACTCAAACCAAGGTATAACTTCAACATTATTGACAATCAAATGATGACAAGATTTGTTAGTAAATATACCTATGGAGAGGAGACATTCATAATTTCCTTAACCCTTATGGATTGTTGGCAAATAATTAACCAGCAATGAGAAGACTCTGTATTTTCCACCCCAATCTCCATTTTGGATTACTGATGATGCTCTGGTATTAACAGGGATTTAGTTTTTGAGTTGAGCAAGGTCTTTGTAATTGGTCCAGTTATCAAATTAGAACCATATATCATCCCCGTTTCCTAATTGATGCTTGATATAAGGATATATCATGTCTCTCAGACAAATCCTCTGATTAAAAATCCAAGAATAGTCTCTAGACTTATCCAGTTGCCAAAAACTCTTATCTTTTAGATGATATTCATGCACCCATTTGACCTATAATGCTTTACTATCGGTAAATAGTCTTTAGATCCTCTTACAAAGTAATACTTTCTTAATTTGGGTAATTGAGATGATTCCCAATCCATTTGCCAATTAGGATGATGATGTCACAACATTGCACCTTGGCTTGCTTGCAATTATCAATTTTCATTGACCATAGGAAGGCTTTTAGTACTCTATCAATTTCTTTGATGAATTTCTGAGCCCAATGAATGTGCACACTACTCAAAACTGAGCTAAAGAGAGTCACTCTTACTGAACTAGATAGAAACTCATATTGTCAGGCATTAATTCTTCCTTTAAGTTTCTCAATCAAAGGAATGAAATTAAAAAACATAGATTTATTGGAATTAATAGCTACTCCCAAGTATTTCAATGAAAGAGATTATAGGGAAAAACCAAACATACGCCTGATCCATTCTTGATTGCGAACGTCTAAGGAGAGATACAATCAACTTTTCTCCACATTCATAGTGAGTCTAGACCAATCTGTGAAAACTTACAACATATTCAATAACATTCAGATTGAATAATCATTGACTTTTTAAAGAAGAATTAAGTCATCTGCATATAACAAATGGGATAAATTAATGGGCTACATTTGTTATGGTACTGAAACCTCCCATTACAATCAATAAGTCTGGAGATAAGCCTGGAAAGATCTTTCATTGCTAAAAAGAATAGATATGGGGACAAGGGGTCCACTTGCCTAGTTCCTCGAATAGTGTTAAAAGGTTGAGCTAGAACACCATTCACCAAAATACCAAAGGATGTAGATTGGAAACATTGTACGAGCTAAATCCTGAATGTTAACAGTAAACTGATAGCTTCCAAACACTCTTGTAAATAATGCTAGCTAATATAGTTTCATAGGACTTGAAAAAGTCAATATTTAACATGCAGCTTAGAATCTTCTTACCAAATTTATACTCCTCCACCAACTATTGTAGCATGAGTATGTTATCACCAACATTTCTCACAAGTAAGAATGCCTTTGCTGTGATTTATGGTTAATTGATTATGAATTTAATCTATAATACTTAGTGATTATTGTTATGAAAATGCTTAAGATACTTACTTTGACTCATATGTGGTTTTAGGCACAATTCGGAAGCAAAGAAACTAAAGTGAGTCAAAAGCACTATACTTGAGTCGTTTTCTAAAGAATCATACTCACTTGTTGATTGGGTTAAGTTTTAATCTTATAGCCTTAATATTCCGTAAGCACATAGTTAATAGCGTAGTATTAAAGGTGTGGATCCTATGAGGAAGGAGAGTAATTTAATCCTAAAATGTAAGGTCAGAAAAACTATAAAACTAAAAATAAAGATGTAAAAGAAATAAATTACGAGAATTGAGTTCAACCAATCAAATCAGAAATTAAACACAAAAGTATTAACAAGTGAGCAATATGCAATAAAATTAGAAATCAACCTAAGGAATTTACCAATTTATGAGAAATAAGATTTTACTTATCATTAATGCTAACGTAGCCAATTATGTGTCAATGGAGTGTCAGCTCTAGACTATCCTAGGGCTGATTACTCTCTCTCGAGTTATAACCATTAAATCCTAAATTATAAACCCTAATCAGGTTATAGAATTTGAAATCTCTCAATTTATAAATTACCCAAAACCTGAATTAGATATGAAGAACTCTAATAAACTATAAGAACATCTGATAGATGTGTCGTAATGCTAGTCAAAATAAAATAACTAGAATACTACTATAGCAGTGGTGAGTCTATTTCGATCCCACAAGAAATGTTCAGTTAGCTTGTGAAATAAAATTAATTGATGTTTAGGTAGGGGGTTGGATTTAATAAGAAAAAAAATAAAATAAATCTAATGAAAACAAATTAAAGAAAACATACGAAAATGATAAAATTGGGAAATTCAATAAGGACTCAATTCTTTGTTCAATCTCGGCCTACACACTAATTAAGCATAATTTATTGATTTATTGTTCTTTTATCTCTCTTACCAATTATCGGTCATAGATTAACAACAAGCTCTATTAATCCCGATTTTTCCTTAGATACTAGTTAATTATGAAGTGATCGTTAATTAACCCTAGCTATCAGGAAAACTAGAATAAGCTCTTTAAATTTATCCGGACAGCCACTTTACGAATAAGAAAAATAGAACAATCTAGGTAATAATCACACAACTGGAATTATTTAACCTATGTTATGTTATCTTTAATGATTCGGAACGATTAGTTACTCCACATGAATTGGGAATACAACGATTATGTATTATATTCGATTTTAGTAATAGATTTTCATGAAAAACGATTCAATAGAGCATTAAAATAATCATCATTTAAATACTTAATCAATCCATACAAAATAACATAATCAATTTCTAATAAGAGAAAGAAACAACAAAATAATAAAAAATACTTAACTCGGGTTGTAAGCGTCGATGTTACCTCCAAAACAAAATTGGGAATTTAGCCTTTCATAGGTCTCCCACGAAAATGCTTTAGCCCTATAAAAATTACCCCAACCGAAACCCCCTTTGGTTCTCTTCTCACTGCCACAAGCTACTTTTTCTCCACTATTCATTGATTTGATAATTTAATATCAATAGACCACCCTCCTATTCACGTCTCCTTCTTCTCTTTTTGTTTCGCGCTCACAGCTCTCCTTTCACTATTCCATGATGTGATGAATTAGCTTCTTAGACCACCCTTCTGTTCATGTTTTTCTTTCTGCTGCCTCCTAGTTTTCTATTTCATGCCACTCCTTGCTACTGTAGTTGATTTGACAAACTAAGTTTTTGGTCCATGTATACTGTTCATGTAACTTAACGCTTGCTATACATTTTTGCACTTCACACAGACGTGCTGCGGAAACATAGACTGCATTTTCTTCATGCTTCATTATCATTTTGCTTCTCTTCATCTTTTTTTGTCTCCATGCTACCATTTTACTACTTCATTAAATTTGTTGTTGCATAGAAAAAACATGAAATTTTCATGCACAATAGTCATGAGATATATTTCTTCATCATCTTAATTTTCTTGTCTTTTAATTTTTTTCTTTTTGCTTCACAAAGACAAGTGAAAATTCATCTTCAGAAAATGACCCGAATGTAGTTCTTTCAACTCATTTTAATTTCTTTGCTTCCAAATTGTACCTAAAATCATATACAAATTAAAATGAGTATCTTAAGCATTTTCGTATCATTAATCGCTAACTGTAAATGATTAACTGTATCAACAATTAAACACATATCAACATCACACGGGATCTCTCTTTGCACAATTACCAATATGATTTGACACAGTTTCTATTAAATGACCTAACTCTCATTAATCTGATTTAATCATTTTTATTCAGTTCACCCTCTTAATTTATTACCGAATTATGTAAGAATGCAATTAAATCACGACATTCATCTAATAAGCACAATCGACTAAATTATCATTAAATAAAAATAAAATCCCACAGGAGAGTTTAAAACATCATCAATATTACAAATCATATCATCATACTATCCATCTCAATTCTATACATAAATAAAATCGAAATGGAAAGGAAATAATGAATTAGAATAGATGACGGAAGGCAGCGGCGTCGAGAAACTTGCTGATCTGCTGATCTGGGAAGCATATGGTATCAACTTCGTCTTCCTCTTCCTTCTTCTTCTTTCTCTCTCTCTCGGTATTCTCTTTTTAGGGTTTTAAGTGTGACTGATAAAAATCTTCTTTGTGCTCCCCTTAATGTTCTTTGAATAATTTTTTATGTTTTGGCTAACCCTAGGGTATTTCTAGGATCCCAATGATCCAAAAAGTCCCTTGAAACGTAAAGTTTGTAAGCAACTGCACGTCTACCAGACGTAGGCCACGATCGTGGCCTATATCTTCTGTCACGATCATGGGTCATTGTTTTAGCCTAAATTTCTTCCAAAAATCCTTCGTTCTTTGATACTAACCCTGAAACATTAGAAAACACATCAAAGTACCTCAAAAACATAATATTAAAGCTCAAAAGCTTGTACTAACCCATAAAACACTTAAAACACAAATAATTAACAAACTAACACAATTCTAACCTAAAAACATACTGAAGGATCGAATTAACGGCTAAGCATATATCAAACTATGCCCTAAAATACGATGCAATTTACACTTATCAACACCCCCACACTTAAACATTTTCTTGTCCTCAAGTAAACAAAATAATAAACAACATAAAAATGCAAAGCACACAATGCAATAATGAGACACTGGCTTCAACTTCACGAAATAAATTTAACTCTAAATACAATCATTTAAGTTGTTCCAAATTATTAACATGCAAAATTCACGTCTAGAAACTCTGGACTAAATATACATATTAATTAAAACTTAAATTTCAAGTTTATTTACCCCTTGTACACACACATTAACAGTTATTTTGTCAATTAAACTTTGTAACTAAACCTAATACGTTTTCATGAAAAGTTAAGCTACTTATAAGTCCAGTAGGTTTTTATTGGATAACATTCTTTTTTGTTACTTTTTGTGGACATTGACCTATTCTTTTTACATTAAGGCAAACATTGGTGATGAACGTTGATCTGGTTACTTAACTAAGTCATGTTTTAGTAAGTTGCTTAGTTGGAACGTCATTATATCCTTTTGACTTGAAGGCATACATTTATGATGCGTGTCAATCCGATTAATCAACTACATCATATTCTCAACTGACTACTAGCTCTATTCATAACCTGAAGGCCAATAGAATAGTTATTTATTTAAAATTTACAAATACTTTTCTTTTTTTATTAATGCCTACCTTATTGTTTTAACTACTCGTTTTCGTGAAAAAGTTCTAGTAAAGCTGTTAGGTTTCGATCATGCAACTCATATATAATATATATCAAATATACGCAACGGAAATAAAATGGAACCTCAAAAACTAGATCTACTCATGCATATAGATATAGAAAAAAAAAGAAATGTAAGATGTTTACATACCTTTTTGACGATCTCCTTCGTTCTTTAATCTTCTCCATGTTGGGTTATCATAAACTACAATGATCAACGCAAACTGTCGTTAATGAAAGTCCAAACAAAGATAAATGGATGAAACCTTACTAGGAGATGCTAGAATTCTTTCTTTGTGCTAGCAAAAACAAGAATTCTTGAGAGAGTTTGAGAGAAAAAGTGTGTGTGTAAGAAAAAGAATGTATCTTTTTCATTTTGTGTCTTAAACAAGATGCACGAAAATCATCTCAATTGTCTACACCATTTGGCCTTCCATAACCCCCATCACTAATGGAAAGTTATGGGAAACTAATGGTTATGAATAAAATGCATTAATGGAAGTTATGGGAAGTTAATAACCATGAATAGCATGCATTAATGGAAGTTAATGACCATGAATAGCATTCATTAATGGAAGCCAACAACACTTGTTTCTAATCCATTACATGCAATGTTTTCTACCACGATCACATCGTGACACAATCCTAAAACACTCTCTCACATCTTGAATTACCACTCAAGATCATTTTACTCATCCTTCGGATCTCCTATGTGTGTGACCCATTAGGTTCCCGGTTATATTGGCTACTTGAATTAACACTTAATTCAAGTAAATCAAAAGTAGTGTCTAGCAACACGTCATAACCCCTAATTGATCAGAAAGTCAGTGGTTTGACTACGAACCCTTCCATATGCAATGTTGCTATGTAATTTGTCCTTTCACCATCTATAACTAACTTGGTTCATAGTATGATCAAAATGTCAACTCCTACTAGACTGACTACATCACATCTAGTCCAAATGATATTAGATCTTGTCCGGAGGATCTTATTACTCTATGTATTATTGAAGACTCTCTTCATTACACATATCTGCTCTGGCTAGAGACTCCGAGTAATGACCCCAACGAGAGGTTGTGGGTACCATCTCCTTCTATCAGGAGTGTTGAATCCTTTATTAGCTACTCAATTACCTCCAAATACCTCAAGCTGTACCTAATCACCACCCTATGAGTAACCCCTGAAAGGCACCGATGAATGGAGTCAAAACACAAGATCAGTATCTAAGATATCCTTAAGCACATCAAGTCAAAGGGTACTTGCACCATTGCTATGATGAGACTATAATTTGAACTGGAATAAAACATCCATATGATTGTCTCATATTAGGTCAATTCAATGTACTTACTACCCTTAGTAAGCATCCATAAGTTAACTCTAAACAACTCGTGTCTACAGCTTATGAGATCTACTTCTTGATCTAATGAAGGAGTATAACATGTGCTAGTCTATCCGGATTAATGATATCCCATCTCATTAATCCTATGACTAGGGAAAGTTTAGATACTAAAATAATTACACACAATAGGAATCTCATTATCATGATCTCATAATGATTTCCTCCATGCTGTGTTTTGTATTAAGGACTTCATTAAATCAACTCAAGATTAAAATCAAATCCATAAATGTATGAACAACGAAATAATGAAAAATGACTTTATTAATCATAAAATGATTTGTACAATAAGTGCTAAAGGTGATTGCCTTTATAACACTTCTCTAACAAACTCCCATTTGAACTAAAGCCAATCACCTTGATATCTAATACCATAGGTGCGTACTTGTGACATAAAACTCTTTTGGGAAATAGGCTTAGTCAACATATTAACTATATTCTGATCGGTGGGAACTCTCTCTATCTTGACACCATTTCGACCAATGATCTATCTAATCAAATGGCCTTGGTTCCTTCGCCTATGCTATAACCCCATTATTGTCACAATACAACTGCACTGGGTCAGCGATGCTTGGAATCACACCAAGTTCCATGATGAACTTTTTGATCCAAACTGCTTCTTTTACTACTTCTTAAGCTGCAATGTACTCTGCCTCTGTCATCGAATCAATAGTAGTCTCTTGTTTGGAACTTTTCAAACTGACTGCTCCACCATTAAGTGTGAATACATATCTAGACTGGGATCTGGAGTCATCCCTATCAGATTGGAAGTTGGCATCAGTATACTTGTTTACCACAATGTCACCTTCTCCACATACCAAGAATACATCTTTAGTTCTTCTTAAGTACTTAAGGATATTCTTGACAGCCACCTAATGACCCTCACCAGGGTCTGACTAATATCTGCTCTTACCACTTAGAGCATATGATACATCGAGTATAGTACATAACATAGCGTACTTGATTGATACTATAGCGAAACCATAAGGAATCAAACTCATGTGAGTCCTCTCATCTTGTGTCTTTGGACATATAGATTTAAAGAGTGTAATCTTATGTACCATAGGAAGATAACCTCTCTTGGATTGCTCTATGCTAAACCACTTTAGCATCTTTCCTATGTATGTAGACTAAGAAAGACTAAGCAACCTCATAGATCTATCTCTATAGATCCGTATCCCCAAAATATAAGTTGCTTCTCTAAGGTCTTTCATAGAGAAGTTCCTAGCTAACCAATTTTTTACTAATTGCAAAGCTGAGACATCATTTCCTATTATCAATATGTCATCTAAATATAGTATAAGGAATATGATTGCACTCCTACTAACCTTCTTATACACACACAGCTCATCCAGATTTTGTGAGAAACCAAATTTTTTTATTGTCTCATCAAATCAGATATTCCAACTCCTAGATGCTTGCTTCAATCCATAAATAGATTTATGAAGCTTGCATACCTTTTCTCCATTCATAGTTATGAAACCATTAGGTTATGTCATATACACATCTTCGGTTAGGTTTTCATTAAGGAAAGTGATCTTCAAATCCATTTGCCATATCTCATAATGATAATGAGCAACAATGGTTAGGATGATCCTAATGGATTTAAGCATAGCTACTAGGCTAAACGTTTTGTCATAGTCAACACCTTGCCTTTGACGATAACCTTTAGCTACAAGCCTAGCTTATAGGTAACCATATTACCCTCCATATCAGTTTTCTTCTTGAAAACCCATTTGCACCGTATGGTTTTTATCCCTTTAGGTGGGTCAACCAAATTCCATACTTAGTTTTCATACATGGAATCCATTTCAGATTTCATAGCTTAAATCCATTTGTTAGATTCTGAACTCTTCAGAACTTCTTCACAGGTAGTAGGCTCTTCATCTTCTATGAGCAATACATCGTTAAGTTCACTTATGAGAAATCCTTATCTCTCGGGAACATGATGTATCCTATTTGACCTATAAACTGCTTGTGTGTCAGAAGGTTGAACTATTGTTTCATCTTCATGACCAACAGTCTCAGGTCCAGGCAATTGATCTGATTTTGTTTGTTCATCTTGAACTTCCACAAGTTCAATTTTGCTTCCACTGTCTTCTCTTAGAAGAAACTCTTTCTCTAAAAAGATAGTATGTTTTGAAACAAACACCTTTTGTTCCAAAACATGGTAAAACTGATATCCTATAGTTTCCTTAGGATATCCTACAAACAGACACTTGTCATATTTAGCTTAAAGCTTATTTGACTGAACCCACTTCATATAAGCAAGACAACCCTAAATTTTAATATAAGAAAGATAGGGTTTATTGTTAGTCCATATCTTATATGGAGTAACATCAACTGACTTAGATGGGACT
>JAOTJB010000007.1:5139484-5152894 GCA_027123815.1 Erythroxylum minutifolium | reverse complement strand
CGGGAAGAATGTCATGAATGCATGTACAGACATTTTTCATGTGCACATATCACTGTTCACAAATGCATGAGCATGAGGTGTGTTTTCCTAATTTCTCTGATTGGTCTTCTCGTATACCCGTTTCCTTGGTCCGACCCGTTATATGGAAACGGGATGTTACAAAAAATCCAAGAATAGTCTCTAGACTTATCTAGTTGCCAAAAACTCTTATCTTTTAGATGATATTCATTCACCCATTTGACCCATAATACTTTACTATCGATAAATAGTCTCTAGATCCTCTTACAAAGTTATCCTTTCTGAATTTGGGTAATTGAGATGATTCCCATTGCATTTTCCAATTAGGATGATGATGTCATAACATTTCACCTTGGCTTGCTTGCAATTATCAATTTTCATTGACCACAGGAAGGCTTTCAGTACTTTATCAATTTCTTTGATGAATTTCTGAGCCTAATGAATGTGCATATTTCTCAAAACTGAGCTAATGAGAGCCACTCTTACTGCACTGGATAGAAACTCATATTGTCAGGCATTAATTCTTCCTTTGAGTTTCTCAATCAAAAGAGTGAAATTAGAAAACTTAGATTTATTGGATTTATTAGCTACTCCCAAGTATTTCAATGAAAGAGATTATAGGAAAAAACCAACCATACACCTGATCCGTTCTTGATTGCGAACATCTAAAGAGAGATACAATAAACTTTTCTCCACATTCACAGTTAGTCCATACCAATCCGTGAAAACCTACAACATATTCAATAACCTTCGGATTAAATAATCATCAACTTTTCCAAGAAGAATTAAGCCATCTGTATATAACAAATGGGATAACTTAATGGAAGACATTTGTTATGGTACTGAAACCTCCCATTACAATCAATAAGTCTGGAGATAAGCCTATAAAGACCTTTCATTGTTAAAAAGAATAGATATGGGGACAAGGGGTCCACTTGTCTAATGCCTCGCATAGTGTTAAAAGGTGGAGTTGGAACATCATTCACCAAAATACTAAAGGATGTGGATTAGAAACATTGTACGAGCTAATTCCTGAATGTTAACAGTAAACCGATAGCTTCCAAACACTCTTGTAAATAATGCTAGCTAATAGTGTCATAGGCCATGAAAAAGTCAATCTTCAGTATTTAGCTTTGAATCTTCTTACCAAATTTATACTCCCCCACCAACTATTGTAGCATGAGTATGTTATCACCAATATTTCTCCCAAGTAAGAATGCCTTTGGTGTGATATGTGGTTAATTGATTATGAATTTATTCTATAACACTTAGTGATTATTGTTACGAAAATGCTTAAGATACTCACTTTGGCTCATATGTGGTTTTAGGCATAATTCGGAAGCAAAGAATCTAAAATGAGTCAAAAGTGCTATACTTGAGTTGTTTTCTAAAGAATTATATTCATTTGTTCATTGGGGTAAGTTTTAATCTTATAACCTTAATATTCTGTGAGCACATAGTTAATAGCGTAGTATTAAAGGTGTCGATCCCACGAGGAAGAAGAGTAACTTAATCCTAAAATGTAAGGTCAGAAAAAACTATAAAACTAAAAATAAAAGATGCAAAAGAAATTAATTACGAGAATTGAGTTCAACCAATCAAATCAAAAATTAAATACAAAAGTATTAACAAATGAGCAATATGCAATCATAATAGAAATCAACCTAAGGAATTTACCAATTTATGATAAATGAGATTTTACTTATCATTAATGCTAACCTAGCCAATTATGTGTCAATGGAGTGTCAGTTCTAGACTATCCTAGAGTTGATTACTCTCTCTCGAGTTATAACCATTAAATCCTAAATTATAAACCCTAATCAGGTTATAAAATTTGCAATCTCTCAATTCATAAATTATCCAAAGCCTGAATTATATATGAAGCACTCTAATAAACTATCGGAACATTTGATAGATGTGTCGTAATGCTAGTCAAACTAAAATAACTAAAATACTACTATAGCAGTGGTGAGTCTAGGTCGATCTCACAGGAAGTGTCCAATTAGCTTATGAAATGAAATTAATTGAGGTTTAAGTAATGGGTGGGTTTGGATTTAATAAGAAAATAAAATAAAATAAACCTAATGAAAACAAATTAAAGAAAACATACGAAAATGATAAAATTGGGAAATTCAATAGGGACCCGATTCTTTGGCTCATTCTCAGCCAACACACTAATTAAGCATAATTTATTGATTTGTTGTTCTTTTATCTCTCTTAGCAATTATCGGTCATAGATTAACAACAAGCTCTATTAATCCCAAATTTTCCTTAGATACTAGTTAATTATGAAGTGCTTGTTAATTAACTCTAGCTATCGGGAAACCTAGAATAAGCTCTTTAAGTTTATCCGGACAACCACCTTACGATTAAGAAAAATAAACCAATCTAGGTAATAATCAAATAGCTGGAATTACTTAACCTATGTTGTGTTATCTCTAATGATTCAGAACGATAAGTTACTACACATGAATCAGGAATACAATGATTACGTATTATATTCGATTTTAGTAATGGATTTTCACAAAAAATGATTCAATAGAGCATTAAAATCATCATCATTTAAATACTTAATCAATCCATACAAAATAACATAATCAATTTCTAATAAGAGAAATAAGCAACAAAACAATAAAAAATACTTAACCCAGGTTGTCAGCGTTAATGTCACCTCCAAACCAACATTAGGAATTTAACCCTTTATGGATCTCCCAAGAAAATGCTTCAGCCCCGTAAAAATTACCCCAACCGAAACTCGCTTCGGTTCTCTTCTCACTGCCACAGGCTACTTTCTCTCCACTATTTATTGAATTGATAATTTAATATCAATAGACCACCCTCCTATTCACTTCTCCTTCTTCTCTTTTTGTTTCTCGCTCACAACTCTCCTTTCACTATTCCACGATGTGACGAATTAACTCGTTGGACCACCCTTCTATTCATGTTTTTCTTTCTACCGCCTCCTAGTTCTTTATTTCATGCCACTACTTACTATTGTAGCTGATTTGACGAACTAAGTTTTTGATCCATACAAACCATTCATGTAACTGAACCCCTGCTATACATTTTTACACTTCACGTAAATGTGCTGCGGAAACGTTGATTGCATTTTCTTCATGCTTCACTATCGTTTTGCTTCTCTTCCTCTTTTGTTGTCTCCATGCTACCATTTTACTACTCCATTAAATTTGTTGTTGCATGGCAAAAACATGATATTTTCATGCACAGTGGTCATAAGATATATTTCTTCATCATCTTAATTTTCTTATCTTTTAATTTTCTTCTTTTTGCTTCACAAAGACAAGTGAAAATTAATCTTAAAAAAATGACCCGAATGTAGTGTTTTTGACTTACTTTAATTTCTTTTCTTCCAAATTGTACCTAAAATCATATATGAATTAAAATGAGTATCTTACGCATTTTCATATCATTAATCGCCAAGTGTGAATGATTAAATGTATCAACAATTAAACACATGTCAACATCACGCAGGATCTCTCTTTGCGTAATTACCAATATGATTTGACACGGTTTCTATTAAATGGCCTAAATCTCATTAATCTAATTTAATCATTTTTATTCAGTTCACCCTCTCAATTTATTACCGAATTATGTAAGAATGCAATCAAATCATGACACTCATCTAATAAACATAATCGACAAAATTATCATTAAATAAAAATAAAATCTCGAAGGAGAGTTTAGAACATCATCAATATTACAAATCATATCATCATATTGTCCATCTCAATTCGATACATAATTAAAATCAAAATGAAAAGGAAATAATGACCTAGAATAGACAACAGAAGGCAACAACGTCGAGAAACCTCCTGATCCGGGAAGCATATGGAGTCAACTTCGTCTTCCTCTTCTTCCTTTTTCCTTCTTCTTCTTTCTCTCTCTCTTGGTATTCTCTTTTTAGGGTTTTAAGTGTGACTAATAAAAATCTTCTTTATGCTCCCCTTAATGTTCTTTAAACAGTTTCTTATGTTTTGGGTAACCCTAGGGTATTTCTAAGGTCCGAATGATCCAAAAAGTCCCTTGAAATGTAAAGTTTGTACGATCGTGGCCTACATCTAACCTTTTTGTTACAATCATGGGTCATTGTTTTAGCCTAAATGTCTTCCGAAAATCCTTTTTTCTTCGATACTGACCCTGAAACATTAGAAAACACATCAAAGTAACACAAAAACATAATATTTAAGCTCAAAAGCTTGTACTAACCCATAAAACACTTAAAACACAAATAATTAATAAACTAACACAATTATAACCTAAACACAAATTAAATGATTGAATTAATGGCTAAACACATATTAAACTATGCCTTAAACACGATGCAATTTTCACTTATCACTTGTCTTCATAGATTAAGAAAATACAAGAAAAATGAAGAATGTGTAGAGTGAAGAGGGAAAGAGCAAGCGTACAACCATGCATGATGTTGTATGGGCATGAGACGCTTTCTCACGGTAGTGAGAGGTCTCTCTTAACCATGAGTGTGTCTATCATAGGTGTGACTAGTGTGTCACTTACAGCTCACCCAAACCATACTTTTTAGTATAAAAGCATCACTCTTCAGATAGTTAAATATTATGAAACTTTTTGGGTATTTTTTTGGTAGGGAGAAGAAGAAAGCTTCAGGAGAGAATGAAGAGGGAAAAAAAAGCTCTTAATAATAAAAGACCTATGGAGGGGTAGATTTTTGACACCGGTTCAAACGTGGCATCGACACCAAAGACTTGATTAAGCATTCCTTCCTTATATTTTTTGTTTCTTTCTCTTCTTATAGATTGATTGTGTTATTATATGCCTATGGATTTGGGTTTATATATGAATGATCATATTATCGTATAGTTCGATTGTTTGTTTAGGAACCCATAGCTAGAGTTTCAATATAATCGGTAATTGTTATATTTGAGATTCATTTGTAGAGATAAATAGTTTGTATTCATTAGGGATAAATAACCCAAGCGTATGTGGTTATTTCTTAGATTAATCGATTTTCCTAATTGGTAATGTGATTACCCAATTGAATCTAGAGATCGTATTCTAGGTTATTTAGTAGTTATGTTTAATTAACGATGGTATCTTAATTAAACACGAACTAAGGGAAAACTCGGGTTAATAGAGATTATCATTAACCTATGATTAATAGCTCAAGGAGAGGTAAAAAGTAACAATTCAATGAAATAAGTTTAATTAGTGTATAGGCTAAGATTGAAGTAAAGAACTAGACTCCTAACGAAATCACCACTTTCATCATTTTTTCATGTTTTCTTTAATTTGCTTTTGTTAACTAGTTTAGTTTTATTTTTTATTTTTAACCAAACCAAACTCCCTACAAAACCTAAACATTGACTGATTTCATTTCAAAAGCTAACTGATGTGGGATCGATCTAGACTAATCACTACTATAGTAGTAGGTCTAGTTTATTTTGGCGTAACGTTATAATGCGTTACTATCAATTTTGGCACCGTTGCTAAGGAGTGTGGTGTTTTAGTTTTTTTTCCTTGAGTTTAATTAGTGTTTTATATGTATTTATTTCTAATTAGTTTTTGCATTTATTTATTAATCTTTTCACTTTTGATTTCGTGTTTGTTGTGTTTAAAAAAATTCATTAACGGAAGTAAGTTTTTCTATAACTCATATTTTCAATCTTATAATCAAGTTTGGAATGATCATATTAACTTTAGTTATGAATGGGATAATCAACAAAATTACTTCCTTGATAGTATGTAGGGCACACAACAATTCTCGTATAAACTAGAAGCTTCTTATTACGACTCAGGTACATCCCTAGAAGACTTGCTTAATATTATAGCTGCTAATAATCTTCAATTTCAATAGAGTATACAACAACAACTTCAACATTTCCAGCAAGAAATGAGGCAAGTCCAATAAGATATGATGTCTGATTAGGGTTTGGTTCTGTGTAAGTTTTAATTATTAACCCTCAAAAATCGGCAAGTGCACAGTTCGTTACCATAATACCAAAGATGTCAATCCCACAAAGAGGGAACTAATCTAATCATAAAATCTAAGGTCAGAAACAAATAACAGAAATTCAAGATGCAACGAAATTAATATGAGAATTTAATTTAATCAATCAAATTAAGAATTAAACACGAAAATACTAATTATTACACAATTTCCAACACACCTAAAAATCAACCGAAAGATTTATAGAAAGGGAATTTTACCTATCCTTATTGCTAACCTAATTGATTATGAATTATTGGATTGTTGGTTCTAGACTGTCCTAAAGTTGATTACTCTCTCTTGAGTTATAACCATTAACCCTAAATTGTAAATAATCAGATTATGGAGCTTGCAGTCTCTCAATTTATAACCTGTCTAAAACCTTAATTAGTTCTAAAGTTCTCAAATAAACTATCAAAAACCTATGCAAGATCTCCCTTCTCACAAATTCTTGATTTAATTCAATTCTAGTTTCTATTAAATCACCCAACTCTCATTAGTCCAATTTAATTGTTTTTCATTCGATTCACCCTCTTAATTTATTATTAAATTATGCAATAGCAAAATCAAACCATAATAATATCCAATAAAACATAAACAATTAGATTCTCATTAATTCAAGAATAAAATTTTGAGGGTATTTTTAAAACATTCTCGATGATAGTTATGATTTGCTTTGCCTTTTAAGGTGTTATTTGTTAGGCACTTATTGTGAACTTTAGTGTTGAGTGTGTATTTACAGTTTAATTGTGTTAGTATTTGAGCTTAATTGTTATATTTTTTAGGTACCTTGATGTGT
Organism: Erythroxylum minutifolium; assembly: GCA_027123815.1. NCBI lineage: Eukaryota > Viridiplantae > Streptophyta > Magnoliopsida > Malpighiales > Erythroxylaceae > Erythroxylum > Erythroxylum minutifolium. The sequence goes on along the minus strand of JAOTJB010000007.1, from coordinate 5,146,091 downwards.
TTGTTAGTGTTTCAGGGTAAACGGCAAAGAACGGAGAAGTTGCGAAGAGTTTCAAGCTAAAAACATAGCCCACAATCATGGCACAATAAGCCACAATTGTGTCAGAGAGGGACGAGCCAGGATAGCTAGGCTACAATCGTGCACTTTGGGCATGGTCATGATAGAGAGCATGGATCCAAGCCACAATCGTGCACTTGGGGCCATGGTCGTGATAGAAAGGTTTATGCATTGGCCACGATCGTGGCCTGTGTCAGACTAAAGCAAAAGCTCGAGTTTCGTAGTCTTTTTTGAACCGTTTTGACAGCGAATTAAACTTAGGACATCCAAAGTATAAATACATAGTAAAGGGACAAAACCAGCAGCTTTATAGAGTCTGAAAAGAGAGCATTCACGACAGCCACATTCTAAAAAAAACTAAAGAGTTATCGAGCGATTGAGGAAGGAGACAAAGGAAGAGAGTCACGGAGACAAAACTGGACGCGATGTTCTTTCCGAAATTGGTGGTTTCTTATAGTCGCTGCCTCCACAAATCCTTTCTAACAGTATTTTTATTTTTATTTCAATGTTATGGATGTATAAAATTGGGATGATTATTGAAATTAACTACTGTCGAGTGTTGATTTATGTCTAAACTCACGTTTGGGTTTTTAGTCCTTGAGATTGATAAAGTTTGGTTGATTGTGTTTTTATTTATTTAATTGTGATTTAATATCTGTTCATAATAATTAGGCAATAAGCTGAGAGGGTGAACCGAGTGAAAATAATCAAATTAGGCTAACGAGAGTTAGGTAATTTGATAAGTAGAGAATTGAATCAAACCGGTAGAATCATATAACGAGAGATCAAGCATAGGTTATCGATAGGTTATTAGACAATTTTAGAACGAATTTAGGTTTTGGGTCAATTGTGAATCGAGAGATGACAATTCCATAATTTAAATTAGGGATTGTCAATTAGGGTTAAGAATTATAACTCGAGAGAGAGTAATCTACCCTAGGACTGTGTAGACCCATTAATTTGATAATTGCATAATTAGTTAGATTTTCATTAATTTCGGATTAAAAATCCCCTGTCTCTCACTTGGTAATTTCTAGGTTGATTTTTGGATTGGGTTTTGTGATTTGTTACTTGTTTAGATTTTTACAATTTAATTCTTGAAATTAATTGTTTGATTAATTTATTTTCTGCATTAGTTTCTTATTTTGAATTATTGTAGTTAGTACAACCTTAGATTTTAGGACTAGACTTCCCTCCTTATGGGATTGATACCTTAGGTACTACATGAACGACCTGTGCACTTGCAAAAATTACCAAGGTTATAAATATTAATACTTAGTGTACGTAACCTCGTGATCAAGCTTTTGAAGTCGTTACCGAGGAGGCAATTTACTTCTATAGTTTAAGGTGTTAGATTAGTTTTAATTTTTGATTTTTTTACTTCATTTTGGAATTCGTGCTCTTACATGAACACAAGATTCACAAGAGGTTCAAGTTGTGCAGCAGAGACGTTAGATTTAGACATCATATGATTAGAACGAACTCTTAGGAAACTTGGTGAGAGGAAGAAGAAGAGTTAGGAAAATCATTAATGGCTGAGGAGTTTCAAAGATACATGGATCAAGAAGCAACTTAAGGACAACAATAGAGGACCCTGATGGACTTTATAAGGCCAGGGTTCAACCCATCGAACTAAGGAGTGGCTAAGCTACCTGTTCAAGCGGCCTAATTTGAGATTAAGCCAGCCCTCCTAAACATGATTCAGCAGAATGTACATTTTTGTGGATTAACGAATAAGGATCCAAACACGCATATCATGAACTTCATCAAGATTTGTGATACTTATGGTACCATTAGATGTTAGAGGATGCGGTTAGAATTAGGTTGTTTCCTTTCACACTTAGAAATAGAGCGAAGGCTTGGTATCATTCATTGAGCCCAACTAATATCATAATATGGAATCAGCTTGTGCGTGCGTTCTTAGATAAGTACTTCCTATTAACTAAGACAGTGAAGATTATAAAAGAAATCACTAATTTCTAGCAAGGTGACGAAGAGTCAATTTATGAAGCATGGGAAAGATATAAGGACCTGCATAAGAAGTGCCCACACCATAACCTACCCAAGGAATTCCTTTTACAGACCTTCTATAATGGAGTGAACCCACCAACAAGAGGCACCATAGACGCAATGTCAGGAGGATCTTTAGTGCAGAAAACTATCGATGAAGTAGAGGATCTAATTGGGGAGATGGTAAGCAACTGTTGCTTGTAGAAAAATAAGGGAGGAAGGCAATTTGTTTCTTTTAGAGGGTAAAAGGGAATTATCGCGGTTGATCAAATGACCGAGATGCAAGTAAAGATCGACAATTTGATGCTGCAACTAAAAACATGAAAGCATCATCCTCAGCTTGCGTAAAGGCCACATAGTTTAAATGTGAACTTTGTAGACAATTAGACCATGACACCGTAGAGTGTTATTTAATGAAAGAAGACAATTAGGAGCAAGTGAACTATATGAGGGCACAATATGGCCAAGGAGGGGGCAGTAACAATCCTTATTCCAACACCTACAACCTCTAATGGAAGAATCACCCAAACTTCTCCTGGTCGAACAACACTGGCAGACGATTTAGGTCTCAGGAACAATCAAGCTTCCAATAAGATAAAGCAAGCTCGATGGAGTCGAAGTTGGACAGAATTTTGGATAAGATTGGAGGCATGGAGGAAGCACATAGGAGGCTCGAGAGCAAATTTAAGCAAGTTATGAAGAACCACGCCTCATCTATACAAAATCTAAAAGTTCAATTGGGGTAACTAATGGAGGCAATGTCAACTCAAAATGCTGGAACTCTTTTAAGCAACACCAAGTCCAATCCGAAAGAACGTATCATGGTTATCAGTAAGACCTAGGATGAGGAGTCGGAAAAGGTGAAAGATGAAGAAGAAGGTCAAGTGATTAAAGAAGACCCTTAAAGTGAGCCCACGATTGAGTCACTTAACATAATTCAACATGTATGTCCCTTCCCTATTGCACAGCAACGAGAGTTATATGCAAAGAGGGAAGTAGAAAATTATGGGAGATTGAAAAAAATAAGGTCAAGGAAGTAACAGAATAAATGTAGACAAAGCTCAAATTATAGGAGTCCGTCAAGAAGAAGATTAAGGAGTGGCCACTAGAAGATGCCCCCAATATAGCTACGAATAAAGAGGAACCAAGGGGTTTTTTCATCCCCTGTAGTATTAACAGGATCATTATAGATAGGGCATTCGTGGATTTAGGTGCAAGCATAAATATGATGCCCTACACATTTAGTTTGACATTGGGGTTAAGACAGTTAGTGCCCACTAAGTTTTTAGTAAAGACGGTTGATAGGACAATGCATAAACCATTGGGGATTATAAAGGATGTGCCGATAAAGGTGGATGAATATACCTTTCCCATATATTTTTTTATATTGAACATTAGTGAAAATATGGACACCGCGATAATTCTTAGAAAACCATTCTTAGCTACTGCGCGTTTAATAATTAATGTTGATGGGGTGAATTAACTTTGCGAATAGGAAAGGCGGCTTTGACGTTCAAGGTGACTATAAGAGAGTACGAACCTCCTCCACCTCTAGTGGATAGTCAAGAATCTGAACCTCGAGGAGAATGGGAGGATATAGAGGATTTTGGTAATGCTTTCAGGAAGAAGCGCTCGCGAAGGAGAAGGTAAGGAAAGGAAAATTGTAAGGATGGTGGTAACTGCAGTATGGTAGCTAAAGTACAGACTTTGAGATTAATGAAGAGGCTACCATCAAACCATTCATTCCAACCACCGTGAGCTTAAAAGAGCGTCGAGCTACTAATGTTAAAAGAAGCGTTGCATGGGAGGCAACCTATGGAAAAGTAGTTCTTTGATTACTTTGTTAGAATGTTTCAAATTTTGTTGTTAGGATTAGTTTTTTTTTTGAATAAAATAAAAAATAGAATCAAATTTCAGAACTATATGGATGGTCGTGCAAACATATAAGTCACAAAAGAATCAAGTAGTGGAAATGAAAAGACTGAAAAATAACAAAAGAAGCAAATCAGGAAATGGTGATATGCCCTAGGCCACGATCGTGGCCTGAGGCTATACAGTAAAAGGGAGGGTGAAAAGTTTTAAAGAAAATTTTACCTTTTAAACCTTTTTACCAACTATATATTCAGTTCTAACTTCATTTTCACTTTCACTTTCACTTTCACTTTCACTTTTATGTTCATTTTATCTCTATAGAATTTGAGCATCCAAACACTTCATCTCTTACCAAAAAATTTAACCTTTCGGAATTCTTCCAAATTCTATCTAAGTATACTGAGCATTAAATAATCAGCCCGATAGGAACCATATGGATGACAACAAGTTATGGGATAAGGGAGATGGATCCAAGTGACAAACTTTTTCTTGCCTTTCTCGATCTACACTGAGGAGGAAGGTATACATTTTCGATCTCTTCATGTTAGATAAATTATAGTACCTAAGTATTTTGATTTTGACACCCTTGATAGCTAGAATTGTATGAGCGAGTAGAAAACTTAGCTGAGAGGATCCAGTGCGCTTAATTCATATGAGGAGCTTACACTGGAATTTTTCACTTCTCTGACCTTTGACCTTAAAAATTCAAAAGAATTATGGTTTAGAATGGGAGGATGAGCCTATGAATTAAATGTTGAAATCATGTGTGAGATGTGTGGATTCCCGGAGTCCACCATTGTCGATCAATATGATGACTTTTGTCCTTCCCAATACTAGAATGAGCTTACTAGAACTGAGCAATTTCATACAAAGAATGCTCACAACAACATTACACAGTCCCATGAACACTTGTTGCTGCACAAATTTATATGTCAGCTAGTTTTCGATAAAACCGAAACCAACAAGTGTTCTACTAAGGAACTTTTTATGTTCTGATGCATGGACCATAATATTCCAGTCTGCACATCCACACATATGCTTAATGCCATTGTTGTAACTCCATGCAAGAGCAGTAACAATCTAGGAATGGGATATATAGTGTCTGCCATTGCAGAACATTTTGGTGTGGAACGGAAGGGGCTAATTGTTCACCTTCCATAATTCTTGAACCATCATCATTTATGGTAGGCTGAAATCCTTAAGTCCCATAATATGGAACTTAAGGATATCAGCCAAAAGACATATGTCTGGATCAGGGCAAGTAAGGCAAATTTGAGCTCAACGCCACCTCGATAGGAAGAAGTGTTAAATGAAGAATCCATGGAAGAAGAGGAAGAAGAACAAGGTTGGCAGAAGGTTTTAGATGCAATCACTGAGACTAACAAGACACTGGCAGAGATGGAATAAACATAATGATGCCAAAGCCGGGATATTCAATAGATCCATTGGTATTTTGAGTCTCAAGGCGTTCAATTTCCACCTTCGACACCATCACCACCGCCATCTTTGTAGGATTTATACCTAACCCAATTTTTCTTTTCCAAATTAGCCTTTAGTTCTATTTTGTTTTTATGTTTATTTTTATTTTTTTTCTGTCACTTTAATTTCTGTTTTGTCTTTTCTTATCTTATGTGATGTGTTCTTCCTTCTCACATTGAGGATAATGCGTTGTTCAAGTGTGGGGAGGGATCTGTGTTTTGCTTATGTATGTGATTTTGCATACTGTATGATAGTTATTAGGTTACAATGTGTGAATCGTTGAATGTGTCAATGGCTTAGATAAAGTGAAATTCATTTAATTTTGAACATATTCTAGTAGGTTGTAAATGATAGGTTAATGGGCCGGGCTAGGTCCAGCCCACCCTTGGCCATAGTGGTCCACCTGGGTTAGGACGGGCCAGCCCGTGGCCTGGGATACTGGCGGGTCAGCCATTTATTTTTTTAAGTAAAAAATTTTAAAACAACGTCGGGTTTTGGATAGGCCGCCATAGGCTGGGCTGACCATGTTGACCCATGGCCTTGACCGGGTGGACCATGGTCAGCCTGTGGCCCACCCATGACGCAGCCAAGCCGGGCCAAAAACATACCAGGCTGGGTCAGCCGGGTCATTTTTGCCATCCTTAGGAAATGATCATTAGCTTGCAAAATTAGTAAATTAGGGTTCTTTGGATAAATATACAACTTAATTAGGACTTAGTGTATATTTAACACCTTCTAGATTGTTACATTCATTCATAATTTGAAGGCCTTTAACTTAAGTAGCTTAACTACTACTTTTTCTTGAAAACAAATAGCTAAAAACAACAAGGTAGGTGAAAAAATGTACATTTTGTAAATAAATCACTATTCCGCTGACCTTCGAGTTATGAATAGAGCTAGTAGCCAGTTGAAAACATGATAATAGCCAAGTAACCGAATTGACACACATCACAAATGTGTGCCTTCGCATCAAAAGGCTATAATGACGTTTCAACCAAGTTGCCTAATAAAAAGACTAAGTAACCGGATCGACATTCATCACTAATGTTTGCCTCTAAGTAAAAAACTCAGTCTATGTTTAAATATAAAAAATGTTTGTAATAAAAACCTACCGGACTTGTAATAAGCTTGAATTTTCATGAAAATGTACTTAGGAACAGTTATAGAGTCTGAAGGACCAAAAAATTAT